>MCJB01045681.1:0-182318 GCA_002018475.1 Nicotiana obtusifolia
GAAGATGAAGATGGCTCAGACTGATGTTGTTTTGTTGAAATGTTATTTTTGTAGCCCGAAATCCCATTATTATATATAAACATCCTTTGTTATTTTTGTCTTTGTTCTGTTACTTTCATGTCTTGCCATTTCCTGCCTTAGCTAGGATTGCAAATTACGATCGACTGACTTGAATCCTCACCTATAGATAACCCTGACCAGTTAATAAATTGAACTGGTTTTAGCAAATTTAACATTAATTCGGCCTTAGCCTTATCGCAGATTCGGGATGGGTTAAAAACTTTGTTTATTCCCCTCGACCTTTAAGCTGTGCTTTTTGGGCTATTAATGAGTCGGGGCCACGCCTTAGCAAAATTTGAGTCCCTTTCAGTTTAATTTGGCCTTAGCCTAATTTTGGAGAGTCGAGGTCTTGACTTGGCAAGCGTCGATCATCCCGAATTATAGTTCAGCTTGGCTTTAGCCTTTCATAAACTAGGGTTGCCTGAATCGATCTTACTTCCCTTCGAGTTTTATTAACTCAATATGGCCTTGGCCTAGTTAACCGATTCCGAGGTTTGCCTTGTCAGGTCTTATCCCCCTTTTGAATCCGATACATGTATTTTGACAATGTCCATTATTGATAATACGAAGATAACCGAAGAAGCCCTTGGGCTCAAACACTCAATGTCGGTGCCAAAAGAATTTGTTAATATTCATGTGCTTGTACATCTTTGTTTGATAGGGGGGGAGACAGATGGATCTACTCGGGTACGGTTCTTCTGACCGTTTGACCCTTACATTGGTTCCTAGCGATCTTTATGGAGTCCCCTTCAAATCGAAGTAAATAAATGAAAGCAACATCGGAGTCGATTACCAAATTCGTAGAACTCTGATGATTGACTGATCTATGTTAGCACGACATATGGTTGCCTCATTAAAAACCTTGCCGTAAAACCCAATTTGGGACAAAACCGGTCGAAGGGAAAAAGAGTGCAACGCGTGCTTTCAGTCCTAACGCCTTGTGCTTACCCGTTGGATATCGATTTCTCCTGCATTTGTTAGTACCAACAATTGAAAAAGAAAAAATGAAACAGATTACCTTAACAATAGTACCGTTTCAAGTGGCTCACATTCCAATTATTCGGCAACTGCTTGCCATCCATAGTCCCGAGCTTGTATGACCCCTTTCTGGTGACCTTTAAGATGGTATAGGGACCTTCCCAATTCGGTCCCAATTTTCCTTCGTTGGGGTTTTGGTTGTTGGGTGTAACTCTTCTAAGTACCAAGTCCCCAGCGCTAAAATATCGGAGACGGGTTCTCCGATTGTAGTATCTCTCGATTTTTTGTTTCTGAGCTGCCATTCGGACCAGAGCGGCTTCCCTCTTTTCATCTAAGAGTTCCAGACTAACGTTCATAGCCTCTCGGTTTGACTCTTCGGTTGCGTGTCGAAACCTGATGCTTGGTTCGCCCACCTCGACCGGTATCAATGCTTCGGTGCCATATACTAAGGAGAACGGGGTGGCCCTGGTGCTGGTTTTCTCGGTTGTTCGGTATGCCCATAAACTTCGGGCCGCATTTCTCTCCATTTTCCTTTAGCGTCAGCTAGCCTTTTCTTCAAGTTTTGGATTATGGTTTTGTTGGTCGACTCCTCTTGACCGTTGCCGCTGGGGTGATATGGAGTCGACAATATCCTCTTGATCTTGTTATCTTCAAAGAACTTGGTAATTTTGCTGCCAATGAATTGCTTGCCGTTATCGCATACGACTTCAGAAGGCATCCCGAACCGGCAAATGATATGGTCCCATATGAAGTCAATCACCTCTTTTTCCCTGATCTTCTCGTAAGCCTGCGCTTCCACCCACTTAGAAAAATAGTCAGTTATAAAAAGGATAAATTGAGCGTTACCTGGTGCTCGAGGGAGGGGACCGGCAATGTCCATACCCCACTTCATAAATGGCCATGGCGATATGACCGAATGTAGTGCTTCTGCAGGCTGGTGGATTATCGGTGCATGTCTTTGGCATCCACTGCATTTGCGTACAAACTCCTTTGCATCTCTTTCCATGTCGTTCCAGTAATAGCCGGCCCGAATTACCTTTGGAACTAATGAATCGGAACCGGAATGGTTGCCGCAAGTCCCTTCGTGTATTTCTTTTAAAATATACTCTGTGACCCCAGGCCCAAGGCATATGGCGAGAGGGCCTCCGAATGTCCTCCTGTACAAAGTTCCGTCCTCGACCAAACAAAATCGGGCCGCCTTTATGCCTAACGCTCTCGACTCTTTGGGATCGGATGGCAATTTTCCCGAGCTAAGATACTCCACGTACTTATTTCTCCAATCCCAGGTCAAGCTTGTTGAATTGACCTCGGCATGACCCTCTTCCACCACCGACCTTAACAACTGCACGACTTTTTCAGAATCGATTTCTTCGTTTTCGACCGATGAGCCTAAGTTGGCGAGGGCATCGGCTTCACTGTTTTGTTCTTGAGGTATGTGATGTAGGGTCCATTCCTTAAACCTGTGTAATGTGACCTGAAGTTTATCCACATACCTTTGCATACGCCCTTCCCTGACTTCAAACGTTATATTTACTTGGTTGACAACAAGGAGGGAATTGCACTTGGCCTCGATTACTTTTGCTCCTAGGTTTTTGGCCAGCTCTAGACCAGCAATCATAGCCTCATATTCGGCTTCATTGTTAGTCAGCTTTATAGTCTTAATAGACTGTCTAATTGTATTCCCGGTCGGGGGCTTGAGTACGATGCCTAGCCCCGACTCCTTTGAATTTGAGGCGCCGTCTGTGAACAAAGTCCACACTCCTAAAGGAATCCCCGATTTAGTCATGAGTTCTTTCTCGACTTCGGGGATGAGCGACAGCGTGAAGTCGGCGACAAAATCGGCTAGTACCTGACATTTTATCGAGGTTCGAGGTTGATACTCGATATCGTACCCGCTAATTTCGATGGCCCACTTGGCCAATCGACCTGACAACTCAGGTTTATGCATAACATTTCTAAGTGGGTAAGTTGTCACCACGCATATTGGGTGACATTGAAAGTATGGTTTCAATTTTCTAGAAGCACTCAATAAAGCGAGTGCTAGTTTTTCTAAGTGCGGGTACCTGGTTTCGGCTTCTCCTAATGTTCTACTGACGTAGTAAATAGGAAATTGCGTACCTTGTTCTTCTCGGACCAGGACTCCGCTCACCGCTATCTCCGATACAGCAAGGTAAAGATACAGCTGCTCGCCTACTTTCGGTGTATGTAGCAAAGGCGGGCTAGAAAGATACTTTTTTAGTTCCTCCAATACGCGTTGGCATTTCGGCCCCCACGAGAATTCATTATTCTTCTTCAGCAAATTGAAGAACTGATGACTCCTGTCCGATGATCTCGATACGAATCGGCCCAATGCTGCTATCCAGCCTGTCAATATCTGCACGGCCTTGACGCTGTCGATGACCATTATGTCCTCGATGGCCTTAATTTTATCGGGGTTGATTTCTATTCCCCGATTTGAGACCATAAATCCAAGGAACTTCCCTGAGCCTACTCCGAATACGCATTTCTCCGGATTCAACTTCATGTTGTATCTTTTCAGAATGTCAAATGTTTCCTGCAAATGACTTATATGGTCCTCTGCTCGCAGGGACTTAACCAACATGTCATCGATATAAACTTCCATTGTTTTACCTAGTTGTTCTTCGAACATTTTATTTACTAGGCGTTGGTATGTTGCCCCTGCATTTTTAAGCCGAAAGGCATCACATTATAGCAATAGGTGCCATACGTAGTGATGAAGGATGTTTTTTCTTGGTCATCCTTATCCATTTGTATCTGGTTATACCCAGAGTATGCGTCGAGAAAACTAAGAGTCTCGTGGCCAGCGGTGGCATCGATCATGAGATCGATGTTGGGCAAGGGGAAGGAGTCTTTGGGGTGTGCTTTATTTAGGTCTTTATAGTCTATACACATCCTAAGTTTGCTTCCCTTCTTAGGGACTACAACTACATTAGCTAACCATTCTGGGTACTTAACCTCCCGAATGGACCCTATGTTTAAGAGTTTGTTTACCTCATCCTTGATGAAGGCCTGTTTAGCTTCGGACTGAGGTCTCCTTTTTTGTTTAATCGGCCGGAACTTCGGATCGACGCTCAGCTTGTGCGTTGCAATTTCCGGCGGTATGCCTGTCATGTCTAAATGGGACCAAGAAAAGGAACTTTCATTAGCTGAAAGGAAAGTAATTAATTTGGCCCTGAGCTCGGGGTTTAAGCCCGAGCCCAGGTATATCTTTCGATCGTGTGCGTCGCTGCGGATTGAGATTTGTTCGAGCTCTTCAACTGTCGATTTGGTTGTGTCGGACTCATCCGGAGCAATAAATGATCGGGGTATCCCATAATTATTGACGTGAAGCTTATCCTGTTCACCACTGTTTGTTGAAGGTGGCCTCTCTGATTGCTATTTGGCCTTCTGGGGAGGAACGATAGGTTTTGACGCTGCCTCTTCCACTGCGAACATTTCCCTTGCGGCATGTTGTTCTCCATAAATGGTGACGACCCCCTCAACCGATGGAAACTTCAACATTTGATGTAACGTTGAAGGTACGGCTTTGACGTCGTGTATCCAAGGCCTCCCGAGCAAGGCGTTATATCTCATATCGCCTTCGATCACGTAAAATTTTGTCGCCTTGATAGTCCCAGCGATATTCACCATTAGTGTTATTTCACCCTTGGTTGTTTCTGAAGCCATTTTAAAGCCGTTGAGGACCCGGACCTCAGAGATAATCTGGTTCGACACCCCCAGTCGTTCAATGACCCAAGATCAAACTATATTGGCCGAGCTCCCAGGGTCGATAAGTACATGTTTCACTCGGGTGTTGTGTACTAGCATTGATATCACCAGCACATCGTTATGAGGTTGTGTAAGCCCTTCGATATCCTTGTCGCTGAAATACAAAGTCCCTTCTACGCGCGTAGTCCCGAGTACATTTTTCTCGGGTAATAGATATATTAGTGCGTTTCATCACTGGTACTTGGGGCGCATCCGCTCCCCCGATTATCATGTTAATTGTGTGTTGCGGCTCTTCTTGATTTGCTGGTCTGTTTCTATTTTCATAGTGGTTTTTGGCTCGATCGCTTAAGAACTCCTGAAGATGCCCGTTTTCGAGCAACCGAGCTACCTCTTCCCTCAGCTGCCGACAATCTTCCGTTCTGTGCCCATGCATGCCATGATATTTACATATGAGGTTGGGATCTCTTTTGGCAGGGTTCGTCTGCAACGGCCTTGCCCATTTGGTGTCTTTAATGCAACCGATGGCTGATACAAGAGTTGCCGAATCGACATTAAAGTTGTACTCGGACAATCGAGGTGCTTCTCGATGGTTACTGGTTTTCTCGAAGTTATTTTTCGGCAATGGTCTCCGGTTTCTTTGGTTGGAATCGTTCTTGCTCTCCTGTCTCGGGGATTTGTGTCCCCTCGAGAAGATTCTTCGATCAACTGGGTATGGCCGGTGTCTATCTCGGTTCGACCTTGATTCTCGATAGTTATCCCTTAGAAGTCGATCATAATTTCTAATAGGGTAAGAGGAGCCCGAGGGGACTCCGGTCTGATCATCTTCTACCCTAATTTTCGATTGGTACCGGTTGTGAATGTCTGCCCAAGTGACAGCCGGGTATTCAATCAAACTCTATTTGAGTTGTTGAGATGCCGTTGAACTTCGGGCATTGAGCCCTTGAGTAAAGGCTTTTACGGCCCAATCATCGGTGACCGGTGGAAGATCCATCCGCTCCATTTGAAAGCATGATACGAACTCTCTTAACATTTCATTGTCCCGTTGTCTGACTTTGAACAAATCTGATTTTCTTGTCTCAACCTTGATGGCGCCGGCATGGGCTTTGACGAAGGTATCGGCGAGCATGGCAAAGGAGTCGATGGAATTTGGTGGTAAGTTGTGATACCACGTCATCGCTCCCTTGGACAGGGTCTCTCTGAATTTCTTCAAAAGGACGGACTCGATTTCATCGTCCTCAAGATCGTTCCCTTTTATAGAGCAAGTGTATGCCGTCACATACTCATTTGGATCCGAAATCCTGTTGTATTTGGGTATTTCCGGCATGCGAAACTTTTTTGGAATCGGTTTCGGAGCAGCACTGGATGGGAAAGGTTTTTGTACGAACTTTTTTGAGTCCAAACCTTTCAGCACCGGGGGTGCCCCCGGTATCTGGTCTACCCTCGAATTATACGTTTCCACCTTATTGTCGTTAGCGTCGATCCTTTTTTCACCCGTCTCGACCCGTTTAGTCAGCTCCTCGAGCATTTTCATGATTCCAGAGTTTGCCCCTGAACCGATTTCATCCGGTTGCGCTGTGATTGGCTCATTTTTTCGAGCTATCCTTTTTGAAGAAAAGGCTTCGACTCTGTCAGGGATCTGACTGCGACTTTGTAATTGAGCTATGGCCGCTTGCTGGGCTTGCAGCATGTCAAATATTACTTTGAGGCTAATTTCATCTCCCCTATTATGTTGAATCCCTGAATGGTGTTCCCCTCGAACGCTGTTCGATGGGTTAGAGGTCTGATCGGCATCGACCGCCATTTGAGAGTTGGCGTCGATCGGGACCTCGTTTTTGGGCATAGTGTTGTTTTCGCCTTGGTGGTTAAGATCGTTGCTGAGGGTAAGTGAGTGCGATATGATTGTGTTGTAATTTGAAAAACAAAAGGTTCTGCAAAGAGCAAGCGTAAAATAGTGTGTGACGGAGAATTTGTATCAAAAATTCACTATTATCCTTGGCCCCACGGTGTGCGCCAAACTGTTTACTCTAAAATTAGAGAAACAATTGAATTTATTCGCGGTGCTAAGGATATGTGAAATTATTTAATACAATTAAAATATGGTAGTAAATGATAATTGAATGGAGGATGATCAAACCGTTAGGGTTGAATAGATTTTTTGAAATGAAACAATATGCAATGAGAAGTCAATAATTCTACCAAGAGATAGCAATAATAATGAGTATTTATGTGATGGGTATCGTATGATACAATGAAGATAAATGCCCCTCTTATAGGTAGAAGAAGAGTCCTACATATGGTAAAAGCCTAATTCAAGATAAATTCCCATAATTACGGGATGGAATTTCCCTAAAATAATGATATAACGTCTATGATAGTCGGGACCTTGACTACCGCCGAAATATCAGGAACCCACGAGATCTTCGGTCTTCCCGTTATACAGAATTGATCCTTTTGCCATAAGATGCACTTCCTTGAACGGCTCGATTGCCTTACCTTGATTGCTTCAGCTCCGAACCCAACGATGCCCGACTTCGGGCTTTATTTCCCGAAATGCTGATCCCGTTATAAAGTAGTTCGGTCTTGTACTACGCTTGAGCCCGACCTTCCTTGTACGCTCGATTATATCCGACCGAATACAGAGAGCTTTCAGAAGCTGAAGATTTGCTTGACCACAACTCTAGTTCTAGTTTTGCCTTCAGCATTGGGTTTATATACGGTTTATTGTGATGCCTTTCGGATTTGTATTAGGTGTGTCCTTATGTAGGAAGGTAGGGTGATTGCATATGCTTCGCTCTAGTTAAAGCCCCATGAGAAGAACTACCATGTTCATGATTTAGAGTTGGTAGCCATTGTTCATGCATTATAGATACGGAGGCATTATCTCTACAGTGTGTCTTCTGAGGTATTTACATATCATCCGAGTCTACGACACTTGTTTAAGCAGAGGGATCTAAATTTGAGGCAGAGGAGATGGTTGGTGCAGTTAAAAGACTATGATATCACCATTTTGTATCATCCTAGAAAGTCCAATGTGGTGGCCGATGCCTTGAGTAGGAAGATGGAGAATATGGGTAGCCTAGTCAGTGAGCGATTACTAGCATAAGATGTTGAGGCTTTGGCCAATCAGTTCGTGAGGTTAGATGTTTCGGAGCCTAGTCGAGTTCTTTCTTGCGTGGTTTCTCAGTCTTCATTGTATGAGCGCATCAGAGAGCGTCGGTATGACAACCCCATTTTCTTCTCCTTAAGGATACGATGCAGCACGGTGATGCCAAGGAGGTTTCTATTGGAGATGCTGGGGTGTTGCGAATGCAGGGTCGTATTTGTGTGCCCAATGTAGATCTGTTACGTGAGTTGAATCTTGAGGAGGCCCACAGTTCGTGGTGTTCCATTTATCCAGGTGCCGCGAAGATGTATCAGGACTTGAGGTAGCACTATTGGTGGAGGAGAATGAAGAAAGATATAGTAGAGTATGTGGCTCGATGCTTGAACTGTCATCAGGTGAAGGTCGGACAGTTTGCTTCAGGGACTAGAGATTCCCGAGTGGAAATGAGAGCGTGTTACTAAGTCCGCACATTTCATTCCACTTGTGACCACCTATTCATCAAAGCAGCTGGCTTAGATCTATATCCGCAAGATCTTTTGTCTTCAAGGTGTGCCGGTATCAATTATTTTTTTGTCGAGTGCATGTAGTTCACGTCGCAGTTTTGGAGAGCAGTGCAGCGAGAATTTGGCACACAGGTTGAGTTGAGTACAATGTTCCACCCCAAACGAACGAACGGTCCGAGCGAACCATTCAAATTGTGGAGGATATGCTACATGTGTGCACTATGGATTTTGGAGGTTCTTGTATCAATTTATACCGCTTGTTGAGTTTTCCTACGACAACATCTACCAATCGAGTATTCAAATGGCTCCTTATGAGGCTCTATATGGGAGGCGGTGTCGTTCTCTGGTTGGTTGGTTTGAGTCAGAAGAGGCTAGGTTGTTTGGTACTGATTTGGTTCGGGATGCCTTGGAGAAGTTAAGTTGATCTAAGATCGACTTCGTGCTGCTCAGTCTAGGCAGAAGAGTTATGCCGATAGGAAGGTTCGGGATGTTGCTTATTTGGTGGCTAAGAAGGCTTTGCTTAGGGTATCGCCAATGAAGGGTGCGATGAGGTTAGGGAAGAAGGGCAAGTTGATCCCACGGTATATTGGACCTTTTGAGGTGCTTCGGAGGATTGTAGATGTGACTTACAAGCTTGCATTTCCACCCAGTTCATAGTGTGTTCACCGTGTGCTTCACGTTTCTATGCTCCGAAAGTATTATGGTGACCCGTCCCATGTGTTGGACTCTAGCACGGTACAGCTAGATGGAATTTTGACTTATGATGTGCAGCATGTGGCCATTTTGGATTGGCAGGTTCGAAAGTTTAGGTCAGAGAATATTGCATCGACGAAAGTTCACTGCATAGGTCAGCCAACTGAGGAGGCTACTTGGGAGGACGAGTGGGAATATGCGGAGTAGCAATCCACACCTATTTGAGACTCAAGGTATGATTCTAGACCCGTTCGGGAATGAACACTTGTTTAAGAGGGGGAGAATGTGACGACCTAGCCGATCGTCTTGTGTATTGCAGCCCCGTTCCCTTTTTTATTGCTTCTTTTATATTCACATGTGGCTAAGTGACTTTCCAGGGTGATTGGTTTGGTTCCGGGGATCTTTTGGAGTTGTTTGACACACTTATTCCCAAGGTTGGACGCTTAAGTTGAAAGAGTTGACCAGATGTTGACTTTTGTGTAAACGACTCTGGAATGGAGTTTTGATGATTCTGATAACTTCCTATGGTGATTTTGTACTTTGGCATATGTCCCGGTTTGTATTTGGAGGTCCGTAGGTCGTTTTCGCTTGAATTGGCAAAAGTTGAAAAGTTGAAGGTTTAGAAGGTTGAGAAGTTTGACCGAGCGTTGACTTTGATTATACCGGGCTCGGATTTTTGTTCCGAAAGATGGAATAGGTCCTTCGTGTCATTTATGACTCGTGTGCATAATATGAGGTCAATCGGAGTTGGTTTGATATGTTTCGGCATTAGTTTAGAAGTTGGAAGTTCAATAGTTCATTAGGCTTGAATTGATATGCGATTCGTGATTTTGATTTTGTTTGATGTGATTTGAGGCTTTGACTAAGTTTGTATCATATTTTATGACTGGTTGGTATGTTTGGATGGTGTCCCGGAGACCTCGGGTGTGTTTCAGATAAGGGTCAGACTCATTTTGGACTTTGTTGGATTGTTGATATTTGTGTTTCTGGTTTCCTCTTTCGCTATCGCGAGATGAGGGATGCGATCGCCTAGAGTTTTTTCTGGCAACTGGGTATAGTTTCTATGCTTTTGTGAGGTTGTGGACGCGATCGTGGAGTTATGAGTTTTTGTGAAACGCGAACGGGGGTGTATGGACGCGTTCGCGAAGAAGGTAGGAGAGGCCTGGGATACCAGATGGTTATTCCACGCGATCACGTGTGTCTGTCCGCGATTGCGTAGGTTTGGATTATTGGTCAACGTGTTCGTGGCATTGTGAGCGCATTTGCGTAGAAGGTTTTTGTTACTAATGATGTTTGTTCTTCGCGATCGCGAATGATTTTCCGCGATCACGGTGTGTAATCACTAGGCAGCAAGTTTAAAATTCCAAATCGAGGGTTAGAGTATTATTTTCACATTTTGAGTTGGAGAGCTTGGTTTTGGGCGATTTTGGAGGGAATTTTCACATCTTGGATAGGGGTAAGTCTTTTTGACTCGGACTCATTATTATTCCATGATTCCATCTTTGCTTTAGCATTTAATTAGCAAATTAAAGTTAATAAATGAGGGGATTTTTTGGAATCTTTGGAAAAATAAAAAATGGAGGTTTGAAAGTCGATTTGAGGTAGGAATTTAATTGGTGTTCGGAATTTATGAATTTTGTCTGGTTCCGAGGTGCGAGCCCGGGGTTGACTTTTTGATTTTGGTTAAAGATCTTAGCTTTATCACTTGGAATCAATTGCCATAGCTTTTATTGATAGTATTATGTTATTTTGACTAGATTGAGCCTTCCGGAGGTTGATACGAGTGGGAAGGCCTTGTTAAGGGAGTAATTTGGATAGCTTGAGGTAAGTATCCTATTTAAACTTAGTTGAGGAATTAGTTGCCTGACTTATTTGTGATCGCTACGTGCTATGGCTGGCGCACATGTGCGGGGTTGAGCCCATATGCATTCACAGGGATATGACTTGAAATGACTATCTATGATATGACTTGAAATGACTAATAAGATTCAAGTTGAGATGTTTCTCCTATTTTTACACCTCTGTGAGCTATTTGTACCATATTTGAGATTTCGTTGAGGTTATTCTTCCAGTTGAACTTCATAACTGCTATTCTTGATAGAAATTGTCTATTATAGCTATGATATCACACATTGTACAGTATAGCGTTTAATTTATAGCAGTCCAGGAGTATGAACTTGATAATCATTGATCCTGTACATGCATTATCACATATTTGTTTTCTCTCTGTTATGAGCTGGACTGATAGCCTGTGACCACGTCGGCCAGATTGTGATTACTAGCATGTGAATTTCCCGTGCAACATGTGCGTTGCTCGTGTGGTTGGTTCTATTAGCACGTGGATTGTTTGTGCGGACCTAGTTATTGATATTATTAGCACGTGAGTTGTCTATGCAGCATGTGAGTTGGCCGTGCAGCACGTGCGTTGTCCGTGCAGTTGATTCTATTAGCATGTTAGCTGTCCATACAACATGTGAGTTGTCCGTGCAGTAGGGTCACCCTCTCATGTTTCTCTCTTTATGGTGTACACACGATTATTGAGGAAAACGCATCAGTGAGTTGGTACGAATATGAAAAAGTTCAGGAAAGTCTGGCCGATGTTATTTTGGAATTGCATTTTATCTCTAATTGCAATTTCCTTAGTTTATTATTTGATTATCTGCATATTATCTTATAAGTTATATCCGTGATTGAGTAGAGATTTTGAGTAATTGTACACACCCACACAGATAGTCCTCTCAGTATCTCATACATGTTCAAATTACTGTTCTGTATTTGTTAGATCATATGAAATTGTACAGGTTATAGCAGGTACCATTTATAATTATTATTCTTTTACCTCGCCGTGGTTTGTTATGATATTTATTGAGTACATTGGGTCAGTTATACTCATACTACACTCTACACTTAATTTTGCATATCCAGGTGTGGAGACCAGTTATCAGCAGTGAGCATTGCTTGTTGGACTATCTATGAGAGGCGAGGTAGAGTTGCATCCTTGGTTGCAGTTTTGACTTGTGTTTTCCATACATACTGTTGTTGCAGTTCAGACAGTGTTATTATTGTTCAGTTTTAGGCTTGTATTTCCGTTGTGGAGCTCATGACTCTGTATCTACTAGATTTTGGGGATTTACTTTTTAGTAGCAGTATATGTTGTATTGAGGTTTCAGACTTATGCTATTTTTATAAGTTCACTTGTTCTGTTTTCTTTATTATCTTGTTTTGGCTTGCCTAGCCGGTGCGTTAGGCGCCATCATGATGGGTTGGGATTTTGGGTCATGACAGAAGGATGGCTCGATGTGGATGTGTATTGATTATAAGTAGTTGAACAAGGTTACAGTGAAGAATAGGTGCCCATTACCGCACATTGATGACTTATTAGACCAGCTTTAGGGTGCTATAGTGTTCTCGAAGATTGATTTGTGGTCAGGGTATTATCAGTTGAAGATTCAGGGTTTGGATACTCCGAAGACTACTTTCAGGACTCGCTATGGTCAATGTGAGTTTTTAGTGATGTCATTTGGACTGCCCAATGCCCAGTAGCATTCATGCACTTGATGAACAGTGTATTCTGGTCATATCTTGACTCATTCGTCATTGTGCTTATTAGCAACATAGGCCTTAAAACCTAATTTCTCACCATCAGATTATTTCCAAAAGACCTGATTCCTACATCAACACATAGTACCAACCTCAACCAGCTGCAACAACATATGCCCACACCTACAAGGTACAACCACACGATGAAACACATTACACATATGTGCGTAACAACATCTCTTACCACAATAGCTACCCATAATCAAATCCAGCACCGACAATTAACCTCATATCCGCTAGAACCATGTTCCAAACCTTCATAACACTAACAACGATGCAAGAAACATGAAGATCTCATAAATATTCACCCAAATCAACAAGTCACATCTAACGCTACCAGGGCACACACCTCATAAGCTAAAACCCAATAAGCACAACGCGGATATGACTAAATATGCAAGGAGAAACACATAAGAGAACTATCAAACAAGCCCGACAGGCACAACTCCCTATCAGTACCATACTACGAATCAATTTCGCAAGGGAGAATCAAAACACATGAACTAATCACACAGATCTCTTCCTAATTTAACTTCCACCGCGGCACGTAGCCTGGTTCAACATCTCAACCATATGAAAACGTGAGGATCCCATCCTCAGCTCTGAATCACAAGTAGTATACACATCATACCAACCGAAACCTTCCGCTAATTCAATTTTCGCTAACAAACTCACAACACATACTCAACTCCCACTTTTAGTCTCATAGTTCCCAATAACGAATAAAAGCGAAACGATAGACACGGGGTACCACTATAGAATCTCCCAACAGGGGAAAACAGATAAGCGGAGTACGAAGTCACGAAACTCACCCATATGTGAAGCAAGATAAGAGGACTCACCCCGATATGCAGAACCAAATCAAAATAGGAATGATGCTCCTCTGTAACAAATCGAAACCACACCTGTAACAACACTATCTGGTGCAACGGCCTCAGCCATACCATGAAAAGCATATCAACAGGTCGGGCATCCCCCTCTTGGGCGCCCTCTAACCTCCTGTCCTCCATCCCTAACTAGTTGTGCATGTGATGTAGCAACTGAACAGAGCCCGTATCCCGATTTCCCTGATGAAATCCACCTCTCCTGAATCTGGGAAAATCTCTCGTGATGTGTCTAGTATCACCACACTCATAAAAACCCCTCTGCAGGCGTGGCTGCTCGCACTTAGTATGTGTCGGATAACTGGAATAACCATTGTAGGAACCTCGTGTCGATGGTGCACTAAAAGATGACCACCCCAAGTGAGTACCCTGACTAACTAGAAGTGAGTTGAGCTGGCCTACTGCCCGAGCCTCCACCATGATGAGTCATAGCTGAAGAGTAGAATCCACTGAATCCTCTAGATCCTCGAGATCTCTTGGTCTCCTTATCCTTCCTCTCCTAACCACGAATATGCTCTAACATCCCGGCAATCTCCACCACCTGCTGAAATAGGGTATCGGTCTGCTACTCCCGAGCCATGCAGAATCTAAATCATAACTAAGCCGCTCAATGAATCTGCGGACTCGCTCTCTGATTGTAGGAACCAAAGTAGGTGTATGACAGGATAACTCGCTGAACCTGATGGCATACTTTGACACCATCATGGTGCCCTAACGCAGCTGCTAAAACTCCATGCGCCATGCATCCCGGAGGGTCTAGGGAACAAACTCTATCAAGAACATCTCTAAAAACACAATTCATGAAAGTGAAGTTGCATCAGCTGCGCTACCCTCCTCGTAAACCTGCCACCATTGATATGCTGCTCCTGACAGCTAGAATGTAGTAAAAGCAACCCCACTCGCCTCCACAATACCCATGGTGCAGAGAATACAGTGACACTCATCTAGAAAACCATGCACATCCTCTAAAGCCAAACCACTAAAAGTAGGAGGGTCATACTTCATAAACCTCGCAAGTCTAAGTTGCTCCTCCTTTGATGCCCCTGGCCTGACCTCAAGCTGAACCGAATAATGGGCAGTACTGGCACCACGCCTAGAACCTGACCAATATGAGCCCGCTGCTCTTGAGTACTAACGGTGGGAGTCTGAGCTCCTCCCCAATCTGCAAAGTAACTGGTGCAACGGAGATCAATCCCGCCTGAGCCAATGTACCAAACATGCTTAAGAATTGAGTCTCCTGAAGTCCGCGGGTAACAACAGACGCCTCCGGTGCCTGTCCCCCAACTGGAGCTACCGGCATCTCCTCAACTACTGCTCTGACAGGTGCTCTAGCTGCAGAATGTGCCCTTCCTCGGCCTCTACCACGGCCCCGACCTCTCGCGACTCTAGCAGGGGGCACGGGTGTCTACTTAGCTGATCTGGTAGCGCGTGTCTTCACCATCTGAGAGAATATTGATACAAGAGCTCAAACTTCAAAATCAACAAATCCGTACGACAGGAGATTTTCCTAATAGTTCCATAGCCTATAAAAGATAATTATAGACGTCACCGTACTGATCGGAAAGGCTCTACTGAACTCGCTTATGACTCGTAGCACCTATGAACCTATAGCTCTGATACCAACATGTCACGACCCCAGTTTCCCTCCGTAGGATGTTGTGATGACACATAGTCTTTAAGACTAGGTAAGCCTAATGCTTGCTGAATTAATGACAAAATTTAACCAACGACTATTAAATATGAAAAGACATTCTACACAAAGCCAAAAATCCCAAAACCGGTAGTACAAGTCATAAGCTCTAGTAAGTTCACCAGAAAATCTCTAAGTACAACTACTCCGGAATAGAAATAAACTGTACAAAAATTACTTCCGAAGGCCACTCCGAGGCCTACGAATGCCATAGCAGTACAAAAATAACCTTAGCAGAGCAGTGACGAAGTACAAGTCAAGACACTCACTAGACAGAATAACTTGTGCAGTATATAAGTAGTATAATAATAACGGAAAGCGAATATCAGTAAATGGCAGCAAGAACCAACAAGTAATATAAACAGTAAAACAACAAATACACTGTGAAGTATCATTAAAACCAAATAAGGAAAACACAAAGGACAATCAATTAATCAAGTCGTTCTAACACATGTTTCATAATGTTATCACTCCATGGTACTTCATCTCATAGTCACATGTCACGGGTCTCGAACCACCATTATATACTCATGGCACCTCGTCCTCCCATCTTGCATCCAAAACTGCATGGACAACTCACGTGCCAAAAACCTCAATCCGCCCGGCAATATAAACATGGAAACAAATAATACAAGAATACATGGGCATGATCAATAATTGTCAAGTTTCATACTCCTAAGAGTGGTATGCTACGGTGTATGTGTGTGTGTACTACTGCAGCCCAAGTCAACAAGTAATATTAAAGACATCGAATAGCTCATCGATATGCCACACAAGGTGAATGACAAACACAAGGAAAAGCACATCATCACACGAAAATCACCAACACAATGTCTCCAACCATCACACATCATCCTTGGTATTGCCACCTTTATCTCTCTGATAGCCACCCATATCACTATGCCATGATATTATCATCAGCCACCCTTATCTCTCCTTTAGCCACTCGTATCACTCCGTATAATGTCCACCTTTATTGCTCCGCCCGATAATAACACAATAGCCACCCGTATCAATCCGTATAATAGTCACCCTTATCGCTCCGCCCCGATAATAACACAATTGCCACCAATATCACTCCGAATATTCAATAACAATGAGATGCCAACCTTATGATAACAACACGACAGGGGATTCAAGAATTAGCAAAGAAAAAATAAGAAAATCAAGAAATGTGCGAAACCTAAAAGAAAATAGGGAACCGAAAAAGAATAAAAAAATTAAAGATAGGTTAAATTCAAGAAAGAGTTTCTTGAATTCAAGAAGTCTATTCTTGAAATTGAATCCTAGCAACAACGATTAACCCTTTAGAATAACAAGAACAACAATAAGCCTAAAACTTATCACCTTTATTAAATACCTAGAAGTAATCTAATATTTTGAATAGGGTTTAATATTAACACCTTAAGTTGAGTCTTGAAGGTTGAAGAATAAATCAAAGAGTAGCCACACACAAGAGTGCACGAAAAAATCTCATAATTTTTATTGATAATAGTATATAATAATCTATTTCTAAAAACAAAGAAGACACCCCTTTATATAGAGGAGGGATCACGAAATTCTACCTAAAAAACAAGGAAATAAAGTCCTAAACTACTTCGGACAACAAGTCCAACCACCTTAGGAAAAAAAAAATACTTGGAAACAAAAACCAAGTCCTTCTTGGAAAGTAATTCTAATAATCTTAGGAAAAGGAAAACATAACCTTAACTACCTAGGAAAGCAACAAATATAGCCCCAAAATATATGGAAATAAGTTAAAATCAATCCAGGATAGGATCTTGAAAGTCCCAAACCAATCGCGGATAGAATCTTGAAAATCTTGAAGGAAATTTACAAGCAACTTGGCACCAACTTGCATTCAGCATCTGGCACGCCTATTGTACCCTTCTTGGACATCAAGTAAGTCCTTTTTATGTCATAAGAACGTGACTTTATATAGGACTTCATGGGCTACAAGTTTGGACACATTTTAGGTGGCAAATTGGTCCAATAGTGGACTGATTAAGACCTTCTTCAAAGAATGTCTCTTGGGATCCAATACTCCTCTTCTTTGACGTAGATTTGGGTCATAAAACAATTGTAACACCTAGCCAATTCAAATCCTTTATACTTGAGCTTCTCCTCCAAATTAACAATTTCTTTATTTGCACATGAAGTCTATTGGCCTTGTTTTACAATTCTTTAGCTTGGCATCTTGTTTTAGTCTCTCTGTGAGATTCCAAAGCTTCATCTGTATCCTTGAATAAAGTTGAGCTTCCTAGGATGCTATCATTCCCCTATTCTTGAAGAAAATTTATCCTCGAATTTCGGCCTTGCAAGAAAAAGAAGACACGCATTAGTAAATGGCATCCATTAAACTGAAATAATGGTAGGAACAAAATAAAATAGTGACCATGTGTCCACTTAATCCAGTTAAGTCTAATAGTTATAAATACTCCCTTATAAAGCATATGGACATCATCATCCTAGTAAAATTTATGCCTACGTAAATTAGTACAATAAAAACCTCTCTTAGATACACCATGCAATGAAACTTGAAATTTGATCTTGTTAATAAGGTAGTCCAGACATGTGCATGCTAAAGAAATTACAAAATATTGAAGATGCGTCCATTTACCACAAATATCTCTACCTCATGTATCAAATAAGACACATTCATGATATAGCCAAGTATCAATTACAAACCACATGGATTCTTCTACGTCTTAGCTATTCAAAGAAGTACATAAAATTCTTAAGAGGGTTAGAAGAACCCATAATTCTCAAAATAAAAGTTTCAATACATTCAAGCTCATGATTATAACTTTCCCCAATAATATCCCAACATCAAGGGATTCTAGACAATTGCTCAAACTATCACAGAAAGAGTCATAGATAGGTTCATGAAAGAGTATTTTAACACTAGCGTCACAATGATCATGCATATCCTCAGTACTAGTAGCAAACACTTTTACAAGCTGACATTCAACATGAACTGAAGAGTGACTCCCCATCGCACAACAAAAATCACATTCTAGCAATTTTTCACATGAAAACTCATTAGACACTTGAATAAGAGAAGAAGAAATATTGAACTCATTCGCAAGCCTCTTCTCATAAATTTCAAGCCTTTCTCTACCAAGTTAGAATTCATAATCATCTATGTCATACTCAATTTCAAAAGGAAGCAAATTACTCTTACATTTGAACTTAGATATTACAATTAATGAGTTGATATGCATCAAAATATCATCAACCACAAAAATAATAAAGTGACCAACATAAGAAAAAATACAATAGTTCATTACTTCCAAAAATACCTTAGGTGTTCTAGAAAGCGCAAGAAATCGAATAAACCTATTATACATACCATACTTGGACTTATTTACTAATGGAATATCATTACCTTGTATTATTTTATGCAACGGCTCCAACATAAAAATGTCTTTAAGGAATGCCATGTCATAAACTTGTAAATAAGGATCAAAATAGTCAAAAGGTTCAACAACAAAGAAATTAACCAAGCTTTTATCTTCCACCATACAACAAGAATAGATTTCGTCGAATTCATGTTAGAGTCCAATTGGATCCTTTGCCACTATCTCCTGCGCTTTACCTCCCCTTTCAGAAGGTCTTTCCACACTTGGCTGCACAAAATCACAAGAACTAATACGAGAAAGAGTTAATGGCTTAGGAAGCAAAGAAATTTTTTTCTTGCTTATACTTTCTTTGGCTTTTATCACAAGACTAACCTTTTCCTCACCCTTAGCCTATTTTCTCTCACGAAAGCTTTTCTCTTTTTCTTCACTCAAAAACTCTTGTTTTTCTCTCTCTACCTCACCGACTTTTGTTATCTCATTGCCTTCTCTTCTTTTCTTTTTCCTCAAGCTCACTCTTTTTCTCACTTGGTATCCCACTCTCTTCACTCAACACAACCTCTCCTTTTTCCTGTCTTGTGATGTCAACATACACTCCCTTACTCCTCTCATTCTTTTCTCTCACATATTTTTCATATTCTCTTTAACAGGTTTTTCATCTTCATAAATTTGTGAGGGAGTTAAAGGTTTAAGAATGAGTTTCTTCCCGTTAACCTCAAATGAGTATCTTTTTTTTTTCATGTTATATGAATCTCTTCCGTAGACATACCATGGCTTTCCCAACAAGATATTACAATTATTTATGGAAATCACATCACAAGATCACATCCTCATACCTTCCAATAGAGAATAGTAGTAATACTCTTTTATCTACCTTTACTCCTCTCGACATGTAGGGTTCAATATGCTCAACACAAGGCAAGTTCAACTTCTCAACCAATAAATGCCAATTGAGTTACATCCAAACTCTTTGTCAATTCTAAGGGCACAAACCGCAGACACCACTTTAGCTCTTGTTTGAAAAATAAGTTTACGATCCATTCTGTATACTATAAGTTTCACTTTTCAAGTTGTCGAGTCATAGTTCTCCTCCTTTCATCACAACTACCTATTTGAGACATCTTGACAAAGATTAGAAGAAATATGAATCTTTCAAATTTGGCTTTTCCCCTCTAATGTTATCACCTCTCTTGCTTTTTTCCACTCAAAGCAACCCTTGCTCGTTAATGTTTAGATTTATTAACAAACCTTACTAGTCACAACAATTAATGATAAGAATAGGAGTTAGAAAAAAAAAAGTGAAGGACCACACATAAGAAGAATAGGTATTGGTTAGTAGAAAAAAGAAAAAAAGAAAAGAATTTAGGAAACTCAAAACTGATTTGGTTTCAAAAAAAAAAAAAGAGAATTGCAGGAATTTAAACTAAGAAGATGAGCTCAGAGGATTTCATTTCATAAAAACAGTGTAAAGCCCATTACACGCATACAAATACTCTCGTAGCTGGTACTAAAGTGTATAGTAATTAACTAATGGACATAAGGGAAATATAAAACAAGGGCCAAATTGTAACTCCTCAAACTATGCAACTAACATAATTACTTTTATTTTCATTTACTACTATTAAAGCCCAAAGTACTCCTCCCATCTGTGCAAGCTCTCATTCAGGTCATATTAGTACTCCCCCCTCAAAAATTTCCTTGACCTCAAGGATGAAGGTAGGAAATCTGACTTTGATGGTATTAGAATCTTCCCAGGTGGCTTGATCTTCAGGCAGTTGCTCCCATTGAGTTAAGAATTGTACCACTGCTTTATTCCCCATTTATATCATCCTTCTATCTAGCACCATAGCTTGATAAAGGCAGCACGGACTGGACAAATCAAAAACTGGAGGATGATTCACTATCGTTGGTGCTTCATAGCAGGGCTTTAGGAGTGAGACATGGAAGGATGGGTGTAAGAGTAACTAAGGTGGAAAGGCAAGCTTATAGGCAACAATCCCAACCTTTTCAAGAATCTAATAGGGTCCATAGTATTTGGAAGAGTGTTTGGGGAAGTGCCTTGTGGACAGAGTTAGTTGCCTATAGGTTTGCACCTTTAAGTAAACCCAATCTCCTACTTGAAATTATCTGTCAGACTTGTGCTTGTTGACCTACTCCACCATTCTTTGCCGCGACCTGACCAAATGAAATTTCAGTAGTTAAAGCTTCAGTACCCAAGTAGTTAAACTCCAATCCACTTCTTCAATTTCTGAATCGCCTGACACATAAGGTAGATGCATAGGTGGGGGTTTGCCATATAGAGCCTCATAGGGAGTGGTCTGAATGGATGTGTGAAATGTGGTGTTGTACCACCATTCAGCAAATGCTAAGTACTGTACCCACTCCTTGGGAGAATCTGAACAATAGCACCTAAAAGGGGTCTCAAAACACCTATTGATGACCTCAGTTTGGCCATCAAATTGAGGGTGGTAAGAAGTAGAAGTGTTCAGAGTAACTCTCTGTATTGCAAAGAGCTCTTGCCAATATTTACTAGTGAACATAGGATATCTATCACTTGCAATGTCCGCAGGCATACCATGCAATTCAAAACTGTGCTCCATGAATAACCTAGCAATATCCATAGCAGAATATGGGTGGGATAGAGCTATGAAGTGAGCATACTTGGTTAGCCTCTCAACTACCACCCAAATGACCTCTTTTCCTTTGGATTTGGGCAGCCCTTCTATAAAGTCCAGATCATTCAGCTTACCCCAAGCCACTGATGGAATTTGAAGTAGCTGTAACAACCTAGGGTAAGCTGAATGATCATACTTACTCTTCTGACACACATCATACCTCTTGACATATTCCTCAACATCCGTTTTCATTCCTTTCCAGTAAAAGAGTGAAGCCAATTCTATAAGTGTGGTCTATCCCTGAATATCCTCAACTTACTGAGTTGTGCCACAAATAAAGGATCTCCTGTCTTAGGGTCTGATCACTCCCAATCACCAGTCTCCCTTTTCTCCTTAGTTGTTGATTAATGTAGGAGTGCCCCTTCGCATCCTCCTTGTGGTCCTATAATTGTTGAATTAAGGTTCTCAACTCTGGATCTGCATTCCAACTGTCCTTAATGATTTGTTACAAGTCAGTCCTCACAGAAGACAAAGTAAGAGCTGCTATCTCAATTGCTGGAAGTCTAGAGAGGGCATCAACAACTTTGTTTTCCTCTTCCCCTTATTGTACTGAATTTTGAAATCAAATTGCATTAACTTAGTAATCCATTTGAATTTGAGCTCTAGTGTGCATTTTTTTATCCAACAAAAATTTGAGTGCCTTCTGGTTAGTTTTAACAACAAAATGCCTCCCTATCGAATACCGCCGCCACTTAGTGACATCCATGACCAATGCTAGTTTTTCCTTGTCATACACAGACATGGCTTAGTGTTGTGGAGACAGCCCTTCGCTCAGGAGGCAATCGGTTGCCCTAACTGTATAATGACAGCCCCTATCCCTTTGTCACAAGCATTTATTTCCACCACAAAGGCAAGCTGAAATCAGGTAAAGCTAAGACAGGTGCAGAAGTTAGAGCATCTTTAAAGTCTTGAAATGCTGCAGTTGCTTGGTCATTCCACTAGAAGTATCTTTTCTCAGTAGGTCTTTTAATGGCTTGCTTATGTGCCCCTAGCCTCTAATAAATCTCTTACTGAACCTGCCAATCCCAGAAACCCCTTCAGTTGTTTGACAGTAAGAGGTGTTGGCCACTGCTGGACTGCTTGTATTTTCTTAGGGTCTGTGGCCACACTCTCAGCAGAGATGAAATGGCCCAGTTATTCAACACTAGCCATAGCAAATTGACACTTAGTCCTACTAGCATAAAGCTGGTGCTGCACAAGAAGTCTGAAAGTAATACTCAAGTGCTTAGCATGGTCCTCAATGTTCTTATTGGAGATGAGGATGTCATCGAAAAATACAAGAACAAACTTTCTGAAATGCTCTTGAAAGACATGATTAATCAATCCTTGGATGCTAGAAGGGGCATTAGTCAGCCAAAAGGAATGACTAAATACCCGTAGTGGCCAGAATGTGTTCTAAATGCAGTCTTATGGATGTCCTCAGGTGTCATTTTGATCTGGTGATAGCCTGATCGAAGATCTATCTTAGAATAAACCTGTGAACACCCTAATTCATCCAATAGCTCTTCAATGATGGGAATGGGTTATTTTTCTTTGATGGTTATCTGATTGAGTGCCCTGTAGTCCATGCATAGCCTCCATTTTCCATCTTTCTTTCCTACTAGTACCACAGGGGAAGCAAAGGGGCTGCAACTATTTTGTATCAAACTTGGAGACTTTAATTATTGTACCATTTGTTCAATCACATCCTTCTGGTCTGGAGAGTATGTGTAAAGCCTTGAATTGATTGGGTTTGCCCCATCTTTTAAGGGAATATGATGATCAAAGTGTTCCCTAAGTGGTGGAAATCCTTTTGGCTCTTCAAAAACTACCTCATACTCCTGTAACACCTGCTAGATCTCGTTTGGTTCTTGCCTTAACAGTTTCTCATCTTTCTCTTCATGGGAAGAGACTCTGATCGTAAAGAGCTAGACATTGTCACCTGTAGATTTTTTGAGTGAAGAGGATTCTACCATTTTAAACTTAGGTGTAATTCCCTTGTAAAGCAAACATTTTTCCTTCACAGTCAAACTTCATGGTCAATTGCTTAAAATTGAAGATAATGTCACCCAAGGAGCTAAGACATTGAACTCCAAAAACCATGTCACAAGTGCCTAATGGGAGTAATAGGAAATCAGCTCTAAATATTGTGTTATGCAAATGCCAATCCAGCCCCTTACACATTCCAGATTTATGTATTGAATTACCATCAACTAGATTAGCATCCAACAGATTACAAGGATCCACTCTCTAACCCATCTTGGCTACTAGTCCACTATCCATGAAGTTGTGGGTAGACCCACTATCAATCAAAATATTGAGAGGCTTCCTATGAAAGTATCCCATAAGCGTGATGGTTTTGTATCCTTGAGTACCTTGCAAAGCGTTGATAGAAATCTCACAAGTTTCTATGACCTCTTCTAGCTTACGTAGTTCATCACCCAGCTCTTTTAGAAATTCGACCTCTTCTACTAATTCCAGCAGGTACAGATGTGCCTTGTGTTTGCAAATATGCCCTCGGTGAAACTTTTCGTAACATAGGAAGCACAGTCTTCTAGCTCTTTTGTCACTTAATTATGCTGGTGCTAACCTTCTCATTTTGAACGTGTCTGCCTCCACTGGTTGGTTTGGTTTAGGTAACTTGGTTGGCGGGTGAAGTTGAAAGTCTGTTAGACTGCAAGAACTGGTTGGGTTTAGGACTTGACTGTAGAATGACTTGCTTCATTGCTTTGGATTGTTTATTGAATATAGACTCTTGGAGTTTGGCCAAATGATAAGCTTGGGGCAAGGAATACGGTTTGAGGATTCTCAGTGCATCTCCCAACTCAGGTTTAAGTCTTTCCAAGAATATGCTAATAGAATAGCTTGGTTCTAGATTGAGCCTAGTCATGGCTCGATCAAAAGATTCTTTAAACTCAACCACCCCACCTGTTTGCTTTAATTTAATCAATTCCTCATAGGGTCATCAAATTCAGCACCAAACCTATTTGACAAAGCCCAAATATACTCTTCCTAACATAGAAAAGAAAGTTGCAAATGAGCCCTACCCCTCATATAAGCTCGATCCCATTGTAACACTAGGTCATCTAGATGCCTGAAGGTCACCCTTACCTTCTTCTGATGATAACTCGTCCATTGAAAAATATTGTTCTATTTGGTACCACCAGTCCTGGAATCCTTTTCCCCCAAACCTTGGAAATGTAATTCTGTATTGACTTAGAATGGAACATGGCTGTTAAGTATTCATATAAGGGTTGTAATATTTTGGGTACGGGGTGTACTGATGTGGAATATTATAGGGTGTAGGTAGATGGTTTGGATGCAATTGATTCTGGAAAATGGGCATGTACACTGGATTATTGATGGAACAGGGGATGGAGCAAGAAATCTGGCCATTCGTTACCATCGTTTGAGTAGGATACAGTAATTGGTTGGAATTGGAAAGTGAAATCTGGGGTTGATATGAGGGTTGTTTATTGAGTCAAATTTCTAGTGAAGGGTGCAGCTAGAGAAGCAGAGATTGATTGGTGCGTAGTGGGCAAGTGAAGTAATGTAGGGTTATATAAAGTTGGGGACGAAGGAATTTGACTGGAGCAAGGGTTCCGGCTAAGGGGTAATTGAAGTGCCATGGGTCCATTTTCCTCTAGAATTGGAATTTAATGGAGGAAAAGAGATGGTAACATCAATACCTAAAATCCCAAAGGGTCCAGCAGCAGGGAATACTGGTCTTCTCGATTGGACCAACTAAACTTGCTTCCTTCCATCGACTCGAGCTCTATCCGGCCGTATGCGTCTCCTTAAGCTAACAAAAGGCCGTGTCATTTGCTGATTCAAGCTGATTCTGTCTAATGCTGACATTAGCTACTTCAATTGCCACTCGATCTAATCAATGGAGCACCTCCTTAACTTCCCCCGACATCTCGTTATCCCACGGAGCTGGAAAGTGCTCTGATACCACTGATGTGGCTTCGAAGAAAACAGAAAGAGAATTGCAGGAATTTAAACTAAGAAGATGAGCTAAGAGGATTTCATTTCATACAAACAGTGTAAAGCACATTACATACATAAAAATACTCTCATAGCTGGGACTAAAGTGTAAAGTAATTAACTAATGGACATAGGTGAAATATAAAACAAGGGACAAATTGTAACTCCTCAAACTATGTAACTATAACTACTGTTATTCCTTTACTACTCTTAAAGCCTAAAGTACTCCTCCCGTATTTGCGAGCTCTTATTCAAGTCATATCAAAAACCCACAAGAGTAAGGAAAGAAGTAACCTTAATCTTCAAGAACTAGGATCCCCTCTTCTTGTTTCCGTTCTTGACTTGGAAACCAAATAATACTTGAATTCTGAAAATAGTAATGAGCAATAACACTTTTTTGGGGTTGAATTTAGTCTTTTTTTTATTTTATTTTATTTTTTTTGCTCAAGAACCTCCCAAGATTATCAAGATTGAAATCTTCATTAGCCTATGCTCTGATACCACTTGATAGCATCACGATAGGGAATTCAAGAATTATTGAAGAAAAAACCAAAAAATCAAGAAACGTGCGCAAGCTAAAAAAAATAGGGAAAGAAAAAAGAAGAGAGAAATTAAAGATAGATTGAATTCAAGAAACAGAAGTCTATTTTTAAAGTCGAATCCAAACAACAACGATTAGCTAACGAAGAACTAATCGCCTTTGATAGAGAATTAAAAACAAGAGATGGATTGTGAAACCCAACCCTTTAGAATAACAAGAACAACAATAAGCCTAAAACTTATCACCTTTTCTTGAATACCTAGAAGTGATGTAAGATTTCGAATAGGGTTTAATATTACCACCTTAAGTTGAGTCTTGAAGGTTGAAAAATTTATTCAAGAGTAGCCACACACAAGAATGCAAGAAAAATCAGTCAGTTTTTATTGATAATAGTCTATAATAATCTATGTCTAAAAACAAAGAAGACAACCCTTTATATAAAGGAGGGGTCACGAAATTCTACCTAAAAAGTAAGGAAATAAAGTCCTAAACTATTTTGGACAACAAGTCCAACTACATTAGGAAAAGAAAAATACTAGGAAACAAAAACCAAGTCATTCTTGGAAAGTAATTCCCATAATCTTAGGAAAAGGAAAACATAACCTTATCTACCTAGGAAAGTAATAAATATAGTCCCAAAATATACAGAAATAAGTTATAACCAAATAGGATAGGATCTTAAAAGTCCCAAACCAATCTCTGATAGGATATTGGAAATCTTTTAAGAAATTTGCAAGCAACTTGACACCAACTTGCACTCAAAATCTAGCATGCCTATTGTACCCTTCTTAGGCTTCATGTAAGTTCTTTTTATGTTATAAAAACATGGCTTTATATAGGACTTCATGGATGCAAGTTTGGACACATTTTAGGTGCCAAATTGGTCCAAAAGTCGATTGATTAGGACCTTCTTCAAACGATGTCTCTTGGGATCTAATACTCCTTTTCTTGGACATAAATTTGGGTCATAAGACAATTGTCACACCTAGCCAATTCACATCCTTTGTCATTGTGCTCTTCCTCCCAATTAACAACTTCTTTATTTGCATTTGAAGTCTAATGACCTTGTTTTGCAAATCTTTAGCTTGACATCTTGTTAAAGGCTCTCTTTGAGATTCCAAAGCTTCATCCTTATCCTTGAATAGTGTTGAGCTTCCTAGGATGCTATCACTTTATGCCCTATATAATAACAACGGTGAAAAGCCACTCTTATACTCCGCATAACAACAACCAAAGTACCCAACAAATCGCATGTGATATCATCACAACAATACAACATATCAACTCGTATCACAAGTGCCCGTAGGCCACAACCTTTCCAGGTTCAACAATATCAATATTCTCACAACACAGCTCAACACAACATACATAGAATCTTAATAACAAAAAAATTAGCGAAAAATAGCTCAAAAAGGAACACACCCCTTGTTAAACACAACTTCGATTAGAATAGATTAATGACTCTCGATAACTTCAATTCTAAATTAATTATTTACGGATAACCTCGATAGTGATAATACTTCCATGCAATGGCAAAACTTTGGAATCTAGTGTATGAATTAGGTTAGTAATGAAAAAGATGACACGAACTAGTACTACGTCTAAATGAATGAGAGCAACCCGGCAAAAAGGATATCATGTGACGACAATTTCAAATTAAGAATGTAATAGTAGAAATGACGAATAAATGATATAACAGGTGCTAACAATTCCAAATAAGTATATGAAAGAAGCCTACGAGTCTAAGCCGGTCAATTTTCCACATATAAGCCCGAGTACGTACTTTTCACTTTGACACAAATAGCACAAACGACACAAATCCTAAGCGGTAGTTCTCCACACAAAGTTAGGCAAGATACTTGCCTCAAAGAAGCTGGATTGATACCTAAAATGACCTTCTCGAGTGAAACAACCTCTGGACGTCAGCCAAAATAACATAAAATCATAAATAAAACTCATAGGAAACAATTCCAGATATAAAAGCATCGATCTTTAATTAAAACTAAAAAGTCAAACCCGGGCACACGCCTCGAAACCTAAAAAATTCACAAAACCCAAACATCCATTCCGATACGAGTCCAACCATACTAAAATTATCAAAGTCCGATGTCGAATCGCCCTTCAAATCCTCATTTTACATTTTGAAAGACTTTTACCAATTTTTCCCATATTCCCAACTTAATTCACTAATTAAATGATGAAAATAACAATGGATTCACGAAATATAATAAGATTCAGATAAAGAACACTTACCCTAATGAATTTCTTGAAAAACTCATGAAAAATCTCCCAAAGTCGAGGTCTATAACTCAAAAAATTAAAAAATACTCAAACCCTTGAAATATATGTTCCGGCCGGCCATGATCGCACCTGCGACACATTAGTCGCTTCTGCAGCGTTCCTTTGGCGGCAAAAATTCCGCTTTTAAAGAGTTTCACTAGAGGCCGCCCATTGCACCTACGAAAAAAGCCACTTTTCAGCGGTAATGCAGATGCGAACAACATCCACGCATATGCACAAATCCTCGCTTCTGCGCTCCAACTACTGCACCTGCGATGTCGCAGGTGCGCAACAAAACCCGCTTCTGCGATCCATCCTCAACCTTCCAAGTTCCGCTTCTGCACCTTCATTTTCGCTTCTGCAACCATCACACCTGCGCCGTCTGCAGGTGAGACCACACCAGAACTGCCCAGCACCAACCTTACTCAACATGTTCCAAACGATTTGAATCCCGTCCGGAACTCATCCGAGCCACCCAAGACCCCGTCCTAATGTACTTATAAGTCCTATAACGTAACACAGACCTACTCTAGGCCTCAAGTCACATCAAACAATGTCTAAATTACGAATCGCACCTCGAATCAGACTTATGAATTTTCACATCTTCCAACTTCCAAAACTCGTGTCGAAACATGTCAAATCAATATGGAATAACTTCAAATTTTGCATGCAAGTTCCAAATGACATAACGGAGATAATTCAACTCTCGGAATCGTAATCCGAGTCCCATATCAACAAAGTCAACTCCCCGATTAAACCTCTTAACCTTCCAAAACTTTAACTTTTCAATTTTATACCAAAATGCTTCAAATTATCCTACGGACCTCCACATCCAAATCCTGACACACGCCTAAGTCCAAAATTACATTACGAAGCTATTGAAATAATCAAAACACTATTTCATAGTCATCTACACCAAAGTCAAATTCTGGTCAACTCCTACTGTGTAAGCTTCTAAAACAAGAATCCTTCTTGTAAATTGATCCTCAATCATCCGAAAACTGAAATCGGCCACACATGCAAGTCATAACACATAATATGAAGCTGCTCCAGACCTTACGTCGCTGAATAGGACGTGAATTCTCAAAATTACCTGTCGGGTTGCTATACCTTCTATTACGGGTATTTAAAAATGACATATGCTCTACCAACTTCAGAACCATAACTACTAGCCCGTCTAACATTCAAATTCTCCGATAACTTCAGAATCGTAACTACCAGCCAGTCTAACATTCAAATGCTTCGATAACTTCAAAACTGTAATTACCAGCCATTATAACATTCAATGCTCCGAAACATTTAGAACGGTAAAATAGCCAGTCTAACATTCAAATTCTCCGATAACTTTGGAACGGTGAATAGCCAGTCTAACATTCAAATGCTCTGACAACTTCGGAATGGTGACATAGACCGTCTAACATTCAAATACTCTAACAGCTTTGGAATGATGAAAAAGCCCGTCTAACATCAAAGTAAGCTTCGACATCCTCGGAACAGTAAATTCTAGCCCATCGAACATCAAAGTCAACTACAACAACTTCAGACCAGTACCCAACCTGGATTTCCTTCAAAGAAAAGTGCTCCAATCACTTCAGAACTGTACCCAGGCCGGATTTCCTTCAAATAAGAATGCTCTGATCATTTTGGACCGGTACCCAGCCCGGATTTCATTCAAAATCAAAGTGCTCCGATCACTTCGGATCGGTACCCAGTCCGCATTTCCTTCTAATAAAAGTAATATAATCACCTCGGATCTGTATCTAGACCGGATCTCTTTCAAAATCATAGTTCAGACTAGGGTCCCGACACACCAACCTGGTCCCACATCGCATTAAGAAAATTAAAATTAAATCATTCTCACATGAAATGCACGAGCATCATTTAAGCCTCTACAATCTATCTTGATCAAGTCAAACAGAAGCATAATCCACACCTCGCCAACGTTTGCAATCAAGAGACACGACACAACGTGGAATTATCTTCTAACTTCAAACTGGGGAAAATTTTGAGGACGAACGTCGAACTTTCCAGTAGCAGTTGGCGACATGTCACCAAGTATCATTCAGCATACATCCCATTAACATGGGTTGTGTAGGTAATCTGAACCCCCATAAGAATAAAACCCAGTGTCATCACTGCTTGATGCTGGGGCAATTTTCAAAATCAAAAATCAAAAAATTAAATCATTCCATCGTGTTCTCAATCACTTTCTTGAAGAACAATCGGCCTAATTATCGTGTCATCCCAGTATCATTATGATTCGATACTGGGCAATCTTGGAAGCAATGTCGAGGTCACACAAATCCTTTTAGTCCTCGAAAATCTGTGTCCACTAATTTTTCACTAAATGAGGCTACAATCCACAAGTAGCACTCAATTGTATCACAACACTACACGCGGCCTGATTCTCGTGCAACCCGAAATATATGGGCAACTCAAACACCAGAGTTCGGTCACAATATTCAAAAACTCCTCGGTTCCCACTATGTCATGTCGGGACAAAATTGAGTATGGCGTCAATTTCTTTGCCCGAAGACTCTTGCATCATCTCCAGTCAAATAGGGGCAGTTGTTGACACTCAATTTTAACCCTCCATAGTTAAAAATTAACTTCTGTAGGGTTTCAAGTCAAAATAATAATAAAATATAGTCTTTTGCAATTTATTGATAATTTTCCTTGTTTTTATAAAATATAGGAACCTTATTATTTAGTTGCAATTAGGTAAATACTACTATTTTTGTGCATTTTTCTAAATCTCAAATAATTTATTGATGATTGTCCTAATTATAAATATTAGGATACTCTATCAATTTGTAGTCCTTTAAAAAGTAAAATAATTATTACTAAACAATATTGTAATAATTTGCATTTTTAATAAAAACTTAATAGCGAGCGTTTGGTATATGAAGATATTTATACTTCTTTTCACATATGGAAATATGAAATTCAAATTCATGTGACAAGCTAAGACCCTGAAAGAGTAACTAATGAAATACCACATTTAGAAGCTCATTTACTTCGCAATTTAGATAAAAATGTAATTCTGATGCTGGGATCTTGGGTAAAGACGGATGATATTTTAGTAGGTGAATTAACATCCCTAGGTCGTGAAAGAATCGTCGTATGCCCCAAAGATATCAAGGTATATTTTATATAAAACAATTACATTTTAATTTCAGAACACAGTCTACAAATTATATAAAACTCGGTATAATTTATTTTAAAATACGAATCAAATCAAACCCAATGTCCCATCAATATCTGATGTGACGACACACTTGATGTGATAAGATATCATGATATGACTAGACATCATGATGTGACAAGACATCTGATGTGACTTGATGTGCTAAGACATTTTGATGTGACTTGATGTGACATGACTTTCTTTTATCCAGTGGGTAAACTTTCTACCCAATGGGTAAAGACCATTATTTCGTCTTTTCTAAAGCATAATAGGTAAGCTAAATTAATTACACTAATATATACATATGCAAAAATAAAATAAAGAGCAGAAGATCTTGGCCAATGGTTTTGCTCATTGTTTTAACGTAGCAATTTCACTTTGTGACCACGTATTTTTATTTTTCATTGTCCTTTATTTATCGTTTTGATAAGGATCATATATTTATTTACCCACACCCACTACAAATACATACTACACACTACATATACCATCAGATTTTATAAAAGGGTTCAATACCCTCAGAGTTTTTTCATCTCTCATTCTCTTAAAATCAAGAAGAGTTGTCGCCCCCCTTATTCTCTACCATCACTACCGCTGTCGGCAGACCTCCACCGGAGCTCTGGTTGGCTGGCAACGACGACACCATAACCACGTCATCCCTCTCTCTCCTACTTCATCTCTCCCCTTCCCCCTTTTGGTCCACCACTATTTCTGTCACCCTACCATCGTCGGAGGTGACTGCTGACCGATTGGCTTAATCTCTTATGCTCTCCTTTGCTTACCCTATTGTGGTATTGCTGCTATTATTGTGACCCCCTCACAGCTGTCCTCTAACATTCGCCAGAAAAAAATGGATTTGCCGAAATAATTATTTCAGTGACCTTTTGTGTTTGTTTCTTTCACTGCTGCTTTGGCGTTGCCGTGGTAGCGGCATGCTGGGCGTATGCGTTTAAGGCCGCTATGACCATTTCTCGTTGATTCGCCGGAAACTTTTTCGGTGATTTTTGTTGTCTCATTTTTGCTATCATGTTTGCACTGGGACACTTATTTTCTTGCTACATTTGTGCTTGGATGTCTTACCCTCATATTGCTGCCTCATGTGAAAGCTATGATTTCAGTTGTTTGCCTGAAAAATCTCCTTAAAAATCTAATTGTGTTCTCTTAATTTCATAGTTAAACATTGGTTCATGGATCATATCTCTACTTGAATGTTCATCTAAAACACATGTGAGGTGGAAAGAATCCATTTTGGCTTGCTATGTAACTGACTAATCGATTCCTCTTGCTGATTTTTGCTATTGTGAAACCCACTAGTAAAGGGGTCTTGGTTTTTGCTGCTTTGGTTACATTAACATCATGTGCCTTATTAGCAGTGCACTTTGTTTTAGATGCATTTTTTGCTAACACACACTCATGTTGTACCACAACTATTACAAATTTGGTTTGAAATTTGGATTCATCTCGCAGTGATTTTTGTCTGTGTTGGTTGCCGGGGATAACAATCTTTTAGAAAATCGACCCTATGCCATTGGCCGATAAAAATATCCTTGCATTGTTAAGGCAACGACCCTCCGATTGACCTCTTGGTCGGGGCCCAAAAATAAATTATCGAAAAAGATAAAAGGACAAGAAACGTGATGAACCAACACTTTGGACGATGACACGGTTGGCGCCGTAGTTGTAATCAAAGCGATACCCATCCTCATGTGTAGATGGAGTCAAAATACATCCGAGCCTCCTATAATACTTTCAAACTATTTTTTTAAAAATATTTTCCAAAAAGAAAAAAACCATTTCAAACCATTATTTTTAAAAACAATCTTCCAAAATATTTCCAAAGAAAACATCATTTTAAAATATGGCATATATAATTTAGTTTTATTTTATATTATTACACTAGCAATTTCACCTCTCTCACCTTACAAGGTACCATTACATGGAGTCATTTTTAAAGGACGATGTTCGAAAGAAAATTAAATACATATCCTCTTTGTACTTTCTATTCTTGATTGTACTAAAAATACAAGTATAGTAAAATACTAGTTAGATGTCATATTTTTTTTTTTTTCACCTACGTGCTTAGTTTGTGTTCGCTTATGTGTGCTAAATTAGCTATACCTAGAATATCATGCTAAGATAATCATCAACTTGGTTGTTCAAATATTTGTGAGGTAGTTAGCCACTTAAGTAGTTTGTCACTTGCAAATAGATACAATTGGCTTTAACATAAACCATGAAAATATTATGATCTTTTCCATTATTACACTTCATCACATTCTTATATTATTTTAATTAAACTAATTAACTTGTGAATAATCATCCATCAACTAATATTATAATAAACTAATTATTTTGGATTAATTCTTTCAAATTTTAAAATGTTTTGTTATATATACATTTTCATGTCTCATTAGGACATAACTCCTTATACTCATTCATATTAACAATTTTTTGAACTTGTTCTTTTGTTCAAATTGCTTGTTAACAACTTATTCACGTGCAAATAATTATTCTTTTCCCCTCCCCCTTTTTTTCTCAATTCTTTAGTATAAGTTTCGTCTTTTTGTAGTCATCCATCTAAAACCTTTGACTTTAATTATGATTCAATTTTCCTTTAAGCTTATGCTTGATCTTTGAGTACAATTTTTTTATACTATCCAATTCACTCTAAAGTACAACTTTTTAATATAATTTTAATTTTTTTACGTACCATATTTTGTTGCATATATCTTGTCAAATACTTAACTATTCTTTATCAGAACTCACTTTCACACTTAGCTTATCCTTTTGGAGTATGACTCTTTGTACACTTTACATATGTTTCATGCGAGTCGATATACTTTGATCATTTCATTTCAAAAATGCAAAAACCCTTGCATGCTTTATCTGCACATAATTTATTACATATTTAAATATTATTACTATTCATTGGGGTACACGTTAATCATTTTTAAGTATTTGCTAATTATTTTCAACCCCTCATGTAATTGATTGAGTTCATCGGAACCACATTTTGTGGAACTTAAGGGATGCCTAACCCATTCCCCTTGAGATAACTTGAACTCTTACCTTGAATCTCAATAGTTTCGCACACATTACATAGTGTAGTGTTGGTGTCTTAGTGTACCTTAAATACTAGGTGACGACTCTAAAATCTAATTAACCTTGTAGAGTACTATAAGTTGTATTTTGTTTTAACTTGTGTAAAATAGCGCACAACAACCAATATATCATCAATGAACATAGTGATAACGAATCCAAATAAGGCTGGAACACACTGTTCAACAAGTACGTAAAAGCTGTTGGGCCAACCTGAACGACATCACCATAAACTCATAATGCCCATAACGAGTTCGGAAAGCAATCTTTGGAATGTCTGAAGCCCTGATCATCAAATGGTGATACTCTAACCTCAAGTTAATCTTCGAGAACGCTCTAGCACCCTAAAACTGATCAAACGAATCATTAATGCATGGCAGTGGATGCTTATTCTTGATGGTCACCTTGTTCAACTGTCGATAGTTTATACACATTCTCATATACCCATTTTTTTTCTTAACAAACAACACGGGTGTACCCCAAGATGTAACACTAGGCCTGATGAACCCCTTAACCAACAACTTTTGCAACTATTCCTTCAATTCCTTCAGCTCTCTTGGAGCCATACGAAATGGAATAATAGAGATAGGTGACATGCCCATTATGTTTGTAGAAAACACATTCGGAAACTCCTTTCACTACTGCAACTGACTCAATAGTAGAAGTATCAGCAGTAACATATTTGAAAAAGGCTAAATACGCCAAACATCCATTCTCAACCATCCGTTGAGCCTTCAAAAATGAGATAACTCTACTAGGAGTGCAACCAAGAGAACCTTTCCACTCTAACCTCGACAACCCCAACATTGCTAATGTCACAGTCCAAGAGTGACAATCAAGAATAACATGGTATGGGAGTAGCCAATCTGTCACGACCCAAATGGTAGGGCCGCGATGGGCACTCGGTACCTTGCTCAACCGAGTACAACTGTAACATATCTTTCTTATCGTACTATCATGGGTAAATGAGCTAGAAAGGTCGTCATGAGATAACTAGAATAAAACGTACGGAATACATGAAATAGGACAAACCAACATGATATACAAACTTATACATGTGAGATACGTGCCTATTAGGCCGACATGAACATTTGTACAATCAAAACATAGGCCGACAAGGACATACAAGTATACATATACATGACATCAGTCTACAAGCCTCTAAGAGTACATATCAATCAATACATGTCCAAATCATACTGACCAAATAGGCAACTCCGGAGCAAGTGGAGTGCATCAATACCTTTCGCTGAGCTGATAGCCTACTAGGAGGACTATCAACCTGTCTATCGGGACCTGCGGGCATGAAACGCAGTGTCCTCAGGAGAAAGGGATGTCAATACAAATTAGGCATGGAAGTAGTATATAAAAGACATAAAAGAATCATGGCGTAAAGAACTCAACCTGTAAGTCTGAATAGCATGAAATATTTATTATGTCACGCATATGTGTAACGACCCGGCCGGTCGTTTTGAGTGTATTGGCCCAGACCACCCTATTTATTGCCTTCTCTCTATTATACTATGGTTACGTGGCTTGCCAGTAGGTTTGGTTTTTGGTTTCCGAGTAAAATGGAACGCATAGTCTCCAAACTGAAAGTTTAAGTCGTAGGAGTTGGTCGTAGTTTGGCTTGAGTGAAGAAAACTCTGAAATGGAGTTTTGTCTATTCTAGTATCTCCTATGGTGATTTTTATCTTAGATGTGTGTTGAGATGTAGATTTGGAGGTCCATAGGTCATTTCGGCGTATTGGCGAAAGACGGAAAGTTAGAAGATTTAGGAAAGTTTGACCAGGAGTCGAGTTTTTGATATCGGGGTCAGATTCTGATTCTAGAAGTTGGAATAGGTCCGTATTGTCATTTAGGAATTGTGTGCAAAATTTGAGGTCAATCGAACGTGATTTGATAGGGTTCGACATCAGATGTGGAAATTAAAAGTTTATAAGTGCATTAAGCTTGAATTGCGGTGCTATTCGTGTTTTTGATGTTGTTGGATGTGATTTGAGGCCTCGACTAAGTTTGCATCGTGTTTTAAGACATGTTGGTATATTTGGTTGAGGTTCGGGGGGCCTCGAGTGGAGTTTGCATAGTCAACGAATCAAGTATGGAAGTCAAGAGGCTGCTGAAGCTCACCAGTTCTGGTGCAATTGCACCTGGGCAGTTGTGATCGTAGGTGCGAGTTCGTAGGTGCGAGCGGGGTAAACGCAGATGCGGGCTGGAGTTGAGTATGCAGTATTGGCAGGTGGGAGGGAATTGCCGCACCTGCGTGGCTGCGGATGCAGCGAGTGGAGCACATAAGTGGTATTGGATTAGGTTACCGTGGAGCGCGGATGTGGAAGGATTTTCGCAGGTGCGAACTCGCACCTGCACGTGTGTGCTCGCAGAAGCGGAGGCAGGGGAGCCTTGGGAAACCCGCAGAAGCGGAGGATTTCTCGCTCGCAGGGGAAAGTGCTGGGCAGAATATTAAGTTCGAGGGCTTCGTGATTTCTTTCATTTTGGAAATTTCAAGCTCGGGATTTGGCGATTTTTGAGAGGGATTTAGAAGGAATTCTTGAGGTAAGTGACTTATGGTTATTTTTACTCAATTGTTATGTTTCCCCATTGACTTTTCCACCTAGATTGTGTGGTTTTGAGGTGTAATTTTGGAGTTTGAGGCTAGGGATTTAGAGAGTTTAAGTTGGGGATTTGAGAGACGATTTAGTGTCAGATTTTGGTAGATTTGGTATTGCTGGACTCGTGGTTGAGCGAGCTTCCGGATTTTGTGACTTTTGTTGGGTACCAAGATGTGGGCCCCGATCGACTTTTTGGAGCGTTTTTTCAATTCTTATCTAAAATTATTATTTCTTTATTTAAATTAGTTTCCTATTGTTGTATTTATATTATAAAAATGATTTTGGCTAGATTTTAGCCGTTCGGAGGTAGAAAATCAACAGAAAGGCCTTCTAATTGATTGATTAAGCGCAGTTTGAGGTAAATGACTTGTCTAACAGTAATGTGGGGAAATTCCTTTAGGATTTGGTGTTTTGGTGATAAATTGTGATATGTGAAGGGCGTGTACGCAAGGTGACGAGTGCGTACACGTGCTAAAAGTTGAAATTCCAGTTTTTGGTACGTAGTTTCCTTTTCATGCCCTAATTGAGTTACTTTAGCACGTTATAGTCCTCAAGTTTAGCCTAATTTCACATGTCTACTTATCTCATCTCCTATTTGCAGCTTGTATCACTTGTTTAGTTGAATTACTTACGTTTTTCTTTATTTTCATATTCATTACATAATTGTGGGAATTCTTTACTTGAAATTCCCATCCTTGGAATATCATTTGTTTAGTTCTTGTGTTTTGGCTGTTTGGTTGATTGCACGAGGTTTCTGCTGTGGGGTTGTTATTGTTTGCACGAGGTTTTTGCCGTGCAGTTATTATTGTTGTACGAGGTTTCTGCCGTGCCGTTGTGATTATTACTATGCATGCGGTGGTATAAGGTCTTGGGGTTGAAATGCATGCGGTGAGATAAGGTGGGCTAAAACATGGGATGCTATTTCGGGAAAATGATTTTAAAAAACCAAATATAAAGGCTCCCGCGGTGATATAAGGAAAGACTGAGATTTGTTTTTACGATTTAGGACTACGAGGCGGTACCTTGGGAGTGCCCCTGTTGATATTCCTTAATTGCTGTGTTGTTTGGTTCTGGTTTTCCTTAACATGTAAAACTCTTGTTTTCCATTCTTGTTGTATTAGCTTTCCTTGATTTCGTGTTGTTATTTCCCGTAATTTCTTTATTGTTCACTTACCTCTCATATTCCTTATATCATATTATCTCTGTCTTGTTTTTATTATCGCTAGAAGGGTCTTGACTTGACCTCGTCACTACTCTACTAAGGTTAGGCTTGGCACTTACTGGGTACCGTTGTGGTGTACTCATACTACACTTCTCCACATGTTTTGTGCATATCCAGGTGCATCTTATCGGCCGCGATATTAGTGTGCTGTGTTGCTGCTTTGGAGACTTCAAGGTACTCCTGCCCGCGCACCTAGGCCTCGGTATCCCCTTATATTTGTTTCTTTCCTTATTTCTTTACATTTTGATAGACAGTGATGTATAGGATTATTCTGTATTGTATCTAGAGCTTGTGACTTATATCTCACCAGGTCTTGGGATTGTATGCATTGAGTTTTTGGTAGATTCTACTTACGAAAATGTTGGGATGTTCGCGTTTTAGTCTCTTATTTAATGTTTTCGCATATTGTTAGGCTTACCTAGTCTTAGAGACTAGGTACCGTAACGATATCCTACAGAGGGAATTAGGGACCGTGACAATATGCGTATAAATGTCATATCATGCATAGGTATATGCGTACCTAACGTCATCAAGCCTCAGAGGGCATCTCATCATATCATCTCGGCCTCGATGAGCGAATAATCAACATATGCTAGCTGATCAGGTAGTGGTGCGTATATAACCGCATAAACATTTCCCCACACCCCATATATATATATATATATATATATATATATATATAATGCCATCTGGTCATAGGTTAATGTACGTGTATAAATGAATGCAATGCATAAGAATTAAGTCAATATGATCTCTCGGGATGTCATAAGATCAATATGCCTTCGGTTAATATCATGATTATCAAGTTACGTATTTTCTGAGAACCGTGAATAGATGATATAATAATAGGACGCATGGGGAATAAAAAAACATAGGCACCCCTAGTACTTCTAAGAATAGAGTCATTTGTGAAAGTTCCGCATTTGCTCGTTTCGTTTGTAGCGTAAGGATCATGCCAAAAGGAAATAAGGAATAACCTTAACATGCCTTAACTACATTGAGTCCTTAATACCTTCCAAGCAATTCTTCGAACGACTCAACTCAATCTACCATAGCATAAGGAGATTCAGAATCGGTTCTGAGTAAAGGCTATGTCCGCAACTTAAACTAGTAGCTCGTTTATGTAAATTTGGGCAGCACCTCAACTGTAACAAGTGCCTCCTCCAATACCATATACTAACAACAACGACAAAAGAAATTCAATAAGAACAACATCAACAATAGGGTACAAAATATTTCATTAACAAGTGATCAACATATCACAACGAGTGGCAAGCTCGGATTGAGTCCCTTTGGCAACTTTCAACCCCATTATCATTCATTATTGAACTTACTAATATATCCACTTTAATTACGAATACCTTTTAAAGGATTTCCATCCTTGTACTCAATTTCAGATTTACCTGAAATAGCCTAACACAATATAATATCACTGTGGACAACTTCCAAGTGGTTTATAGCCCAATTCTTTTCTAGTTACCAATTTCCTCAACAAGATTGACATGTAAACCAACATAATCATACTAAAAATTTCATAGCCAACTAGTTTTCCATAATTTCCTGCCGCTTAAAGTCCATAAGAGCAACTTTCAAATCAATTCATCAAGAACAACAACATCTCAAGCTAATCGAAGTATTATTTTGTAGTTTATCATCCTAACAACTTAACCAACATACAAGCAAGCTTAAGAACAATTAGTAGGCTGTTATACTCACCTTAGCCAATATCAACAACTTGAAATTTCAGCCAAACACAGCCCACAATTATCCTCAATGACAATACAACGTCATAGAGGAGTTGTTTTCACTAGAACTAACTTTTGATGTTGAAATATTGTGTAATCGTTTTGCAATCACTTCAAACCCTTAAGGTAACTGTTTAGGAGGGTCGGGAGGGGTGTAGAGACGAGGTTAGGTCAAAAATTGAGAAATAAAGGTCGTCTAAATCGTTTTTAAAGTGAAGTAGGTTGACCACCGCCTAAGCGAGTCCCACTGGGATTTGCTTGCAGAGTCTCGTAAAAATGCGAATATCTCTCTACTCTGATGTTGTATCGACAAACTGTTTAATGCGTTAGAACAAGACTCATAGATCTTCAATTTGTTATATGGATCATCCTGTAATTCCAAGTATATTAGGATAAAAGATTGTTACATTTGACCTAATTTTCAGTACATTATGAATTTAACATGTGATGACCTTTGCCAACTTTTGTTCCACAACTCGCTTGACTTTAAAACGTAACACACGACTATCATACGACTAAAATAACTCACAATATAACCTCCTTATCATGTTAAGAACCCTAGTCTCACCCCAAAGTGCATGTTATAACATTCCGAAGTTATTGACTTTCGACGTAACTTATTTTCTTCAATTCGTTTAGCTTCCAAGCCTTACGACCCTCTTGGTACTTGTCATCCATGATCTTTAATATTCCTAACCTATAAAGTAGCATTATTGACTTACTTTATTTACTTTCAAATATGATATTAATTTTGAGCTTACAACAATTGACTTACGATGTAATTTTACATACAAAAAACATAGAGTGTAACATTATTCCCCGCTTTGGAACATTCGTCCTTGAATGTTGACTGATGCGCTTATTGGGGTTGTAACTGAATAGCCCTTACGAATACTTTAGTATTATCCTTGCCATCTGGGCAACTGTTCTATGAATAAATACTAAGGCCAGGGCATTCCCCCCCTTTAGGCCTCTTTCCCACCCCACGACCTATGGTCAGAATTCTTCTAATCTCGTAAATGTTGCTACCATCTGTCACGCAGCATGTACGACTCTGTCCTTGTATCTACGCCTATGCTATCTTCTATCCTTTTTCTTCCAGCTTTTAGCCAATCTCTAAGCCTCACTTGTGAACATACGCAGTACTATGACAAGCTGGCCCTCTGGGAATCTGTAGGTGTACTAAAGTTGTTCGCTCGACACTTTGTCGAACTTACGACTATAGTTATATTTTGTTTCATAGACTGGGTTATCTATCGTTACAGCTTTACTGCATCTAGATAGAACATACTATGCCATAACTCTTACGTTGGTTTTATTATTATCGACGTCTACTACCCAACTCCAGGTTACTCTCTCGCTGCATATCCTACATGTATAAATCTAAGTCCTTTAATGCATCCTCATTACTGTTCATCTTAAGAATGATAGCCTAATCCCATCTCATACTTTGGAACTTTTATCCATCCATTGTTGATTCAACTAAATGTTCATCCATAATCTACCACTGATAACTTGAAACCTCTTATGTAATACATTGACAATAGGTTTCACGTCTCATCGGGGAACATCTGAAGTGATTTGCCTAATCCACCTAGGGGCGATACTGAACTTCAACTTCAATAACTATATTTCATAGCATCCCAATGTGATTCATCTTATAGGGGTATTTTAATCCCGTGCAATTCATGAATACCTTTTCTTTAAATCATTACTCAATCAAAGGCCTAATGTCATCCTCTTATCTATCACAATTACACCCTTATTCTACTGCTAGGGAAGAATTCCATCTCTTCTAAATGATCCTAGTCTTAGACTCGTTTGATTTCATTCAGGCTATACTGAGCTTTCAATAACTTACGAAAACCATCAGCTCTCTTGTTTTGATGGGCTTAATTCCGAGGCCTTACCTATTCTTGTTACCTTCTCACCCACCTTTTCTTATCCTTACTCCTATCTACCTAAAACCTTGTCTCTCTATGGTACTTTAGCTTGCGACCTACACATATCTATTCATACTACTTGCAACCTTCTTTTAACTTGCTAGTACCATAGATTTCCTTTCCTGCCTTCTCAGTTGCCTTTAAACATAAGCAATTACTTTTCCTGGTTGTTCTGCCACTTGTTGCATGAATACTTTGCATAACTTAGTGCCCATGAATACTGAAATTTCCCGTAACTCATATGATCTCAAATATCACTTCTTATTTTTACTTGCCATTCATTAGCCACGATAGGTGCCACCTTTTTTGGAGTGCATACAATGTTGTAGTGATACTGTTGTTACAAAATCATTTCCTCTTTAGGTTACTTTGGTTAGGTTGAAGCCTTCTTCCTTCTTTCCTCAGCTAGTCTTTTGTTGTAGTACTTAGGGGAGACCCTCTGACTCTTGTAAAGCTACGAGCTTATTACATCATATGCCCGACGGAATTTTTGATGTTCTTGCTCGCTTATTATTATCCCTAGGTACTTACCTCTGCGCCCTTATGTATCAAGTGTTCATTTGCACTTATTTGTCAATAACATCTAGTTCTGCAACCCTTACTGCCTCTCCTCAATGTCGTGCTTGCATAATATTCTATAGTCGTATCATATCTGTAGCATCTGAATAAATGCAATCTCATTCCTTTCGCCTATCTACCACATTCTTCCTTTACTATTCCACAATTACCGAACCACATAACTCCGACTCTTCATATTTGGCATCTTTTCACATCTTCATAGACTCTTACTCGTCTTGTGATAACCCTTCTGTACTAACTGAATTTCTTACCCACGAAGGTGACACCTAGTGTAACTAGCACACTTAGTCCCATAAGCTTAACTCTGCTCATAGTTCTTGCTTTAGGAAAGCGTCTTCCTGAATGACCTTTAAGGTTATTCTTTTGTTGTCCATTCTATTACTGCAAAAACGCAATCTCTATAATTGTCATGATGTCGACTCTTATTGTCACGACCCCAATTTTTCTCCGTGGAATATCGTGACGGCACCTAGTCTCTAAGACTAGGTAAGCCTAAAAAATATGCGAAAACATTAGATAAAAGATTAAAACTTGAACATCCCAACAATTTCATAAAAGGAATCTACCAAAACACAATACATTATCCCAAAACCTGGTGAGATATAAGTCACAAGCTTTGAGTACAGTACCGAATACTCCTATACATCACTTTCTATCAAAATATTAAGAAATAAGAGAAGAACGGAATAGAATGGGATTCCGAGGCCTGCAGTCTCGGACAGGTGTACCTTGAAGTCTCCAAGTAGCAACACAGCGCACTAATATTGAGAGCTGGTATGATGCACCTCGATCTGCACAAAGACATGTGCAGAAGCGTACTATGAATACACTGTAACGGTGCCCAGTAAGTGCCACGCCTAACCCCAGTAGAGTAGTAATGAGGTCAGGTCAGGGCCCTACTGGAAACAATAGAAACTAGGCAGAAGAAATAATAATATAATGAAATGTTGAGAAGTGAACAATGAGAAATTGCAGAAAGATAACAACATAGCAAATAAAGGTAAAGAATAGGGGCGCTCCCGAGGTACCGCCTCGTAGTCCCAAAAGTAAATACACAACAGAGGCGCTCCCGAGGTACCGTAAATACACGACGGAGGTGCTCCCGAGGCATCGCCTCGGAGTCCCAAAAGTAAATATATAACATGGGCGCTCTCGAACTACCACCTCGTAGTCCCAAAAATAAATATGCAACAAGGGCGCTCCCGAGGTATCGCCTTGTAGTCCCAAAAGTAAATACACAATCGGGGCGCTCCTGAGGTACCTTCTCATAGTCCCAAAAGTAAATATGCATAGGTAACCGATGGGACCATGAAATTACAGCAAGGAACATAAAGTTAAAGACTGAATACAAATATCAAGGAAGCAGGTAACCCAACTAAGCATGTTGCTCAAATTGCAAGTAACAGATAAAACATGTAGACATGTGACATTAGGCTAAACATGATGACTACACATGCTAGGGTAACTCAGTTAAAGAATTAAAAGGAAACTACTTAGCAAGAATCAGATTTTTAACATTTAACCCGAGTACGCACTCGTCACCTCGCGTACCCTGCCTTGACGTATTGCAAATACCAGAACAGTTACAAAACCAAAGGGGCGTTTCCCCCACACAAGGTTAGACAAGTCACTTACCTCAAATCTCGTTCAATCAATCAATAGAATGCCTTTCCCTCGACTTTCCAACTCCGGTGAGCTAGAATCTGAATGTTTCCACTCACAATCTCTCTAAAAATTGCTACAAACCTAGCTCTCTATGTCCAAAAATGGATAATGAAATCAAACCCTTGAAAACACCCTTTTCAGCCCAATCAAACCACATCTGGGGACAAGGAATCGCTTCTACGATGCTGCACCTGCGGAAAAACCATCACAGATGCGGAAATCACCCTAGTCCAGGCCTTTAGCTTTTGTGGATAAAGCCCCGCATCTGCCGGACCGCTTCTGTGGGAATGCGCCCGCACCTGCGACCATTGGCGCTTCTATGCTCCATGCCATCGCATAAGCGAAGGCGCTTCTGTGAAAAATGTCCCACTTCTGCAACCATTGCTGGGCAATCCCAGCTCTGCATATACGACTCAAAGCTCGCTTATGCGAGTCCGCACCTGTGGCCAACCCCACCGCAGGTGCGATGACACCAAAACCAGTCTAGCACAAGCAATCCTCTAAGTCCAAATATTATGTGATGACAATCCAAATCATGCTCGAGGCCCCCGGGACCTCAACCAAATATACCAACCTGTCCTAGAACATCATAACAACTTAGTCGAGCCTTTAAATCACACCAAGCAATGCTAAAAACATGAATTGCACATCAATCAAGCCTGATGAACTTTAGAACTTCTAGCTTCTACATCCGATGCCTAAACCTATCAAATCAAGTCCGATTGACCTCAAATTTTGCACACAAGTCATAATTTACATTATGAACCTACTCCAACTTCTGGTATCGGAATTTGACACGGATATTAACAAGTCCACTACTGATCAAACTTTCCAAAAGTCATCCAATTTTCAAACTTTCGCCAATTAACGCGGAAAAAGACCTACGGACCTCCAATAAATATCCAGACACACTCTTAAGACCAAAATCAGCCTAGGAAGCTATGGAAACCACTGAAACTCCATTCCGGAGTTGTCTTCACACAATTTAAGTTACGGTAAATTCCTAGAACTTATACTAACAATTTAAGGACTATATGTCCCATATACTCCGAAACCAAAAATCAAACCTCCCAATAAGTCATGTAACCACAAAATGAAATGGAGGAAGCAATAAATAGGGGCTCAGGGCTAATACTCTCAAAACGACCGTCTAGGTCGTTACAATTATCAAATTATGCAGTCCTAATTCATGTTCGATTTTATCTTGTTTACAAGATCATACTAATTTCTTTTACTAGAAGGGGGTCTAACTTAGCCTCTGATAATCACGTTGGAGTCACAAACTCATTTCTAGAAATAAGGATATGACCTTTGGCCTATACTCTTTTATTGTCTCAAGGCGAGTCACCTCTTGTCTTTTCCTTCACTCGACTATAGACTTTGTCATCGTGTCATATTTTGATTTACCGTTATCATTAACTTATCACATCATATTCATAATGATTTATTTACTCTTTTCCTATTCTCTTGCTAATGTTTCTGTCCTATTACCTTGTTCTGAACACTTCAACAAAACATTCTTTCACTTTTAGCTCCCCTTGCACCATCTCATTGGCTCTTCAGGTCTCCTAACATTCTCTCTCTACTGGGGATGGGAGCCATACAAAGGTAAATATTTAACCCTTCTAGGATTGCCTATCTTCTGAAATTTTTGAATATTCTAGTATTCGTATCTGACTATACTCTTCTATGGTGCTTCATCTAAGTGTCTCACAAGAAGATCTATTACCATGTTTGCACTATCCTTCAAAAATGTTAGCTAATAATAACAGTCCATTCACCATTTTGGGTTACTCTAACCCCAGCTGGATCTTGATATCTCATTCTTCTCTTAAACTATATCAGTAGATCCCATATGGCATAAATCAGATGGGTGTGGCCAACTGTATATATCTCTGTTACTACTCAAGGTAACATAGAATGCTTATATCTCCCTGCCTGAATTGTAAATACAGATAATCTTCACTAACTGGGTACCTCAGACCCTTATTCACCTTGCTCTTTATACTTGTAGAAACACGTATCTACCTTCTGATTCTCTTATTGTTTTTTGCCATGTGGATGAATAGATATTCATGCCTTAGGGCTCCTTATCAAGAAACTTACACGTCTTAGTACACACATGATCTACTGATGACCTCGCATTTACTCATCATAAGCATGATGCAAAATCAAGTTCCTCTGACGCAACTCTTCCACAGCCACATTCAATCTCTTACCAACTGTCTTTCTAGATGTAGGTATCGTTGTATTACGAATAAAGTAGAATGTAGGAGTTTGAATTCTTACAACTGAGCTCTACCACACTATCTAGAGTAAGAACAAAGAGTGACAGTCCTAAATGCCTTGTAGCCTGCTGCTTAAAGGTGTGGTACACAACACACCCATAAACAAGAATCTACTAGACACGACTTATTGACTCTCAAGGACATAACTACTATGATACCACTTTTGTTATGACCCAAACCGCAGGCCGCGAGGGGTACCCGGTGCCTTACTCTACCGAGTACTAACGTAACATATCTTTCTTATCATACTATTATGGGTAAATGAGCTAGAAAGGCCGTCATGAGATAACCAGAATAAAATGTAAGGAAATACTCGACATAGGATGACCTAACATGATATACAAACTTATACATGTGATATACGTGCCTATAAGGCCGATATGATCATTTGTACACTCAAAACATAGGCTGAAAAGGCCATGCAAGTATCCATATACATGACATCATTCTACAAGCCTCTAAGAATAAATAAACGTCAGGACAGGGCCTCCCATTACTAATCAATACATGTCCAAATCAGATTGTCCAAACAGGCAACTCCGGAGCAAGTGGAGTACACCAACACCTTCTGATAAGCTGATAGCCTACTAGGAGGACTATCAACACGTCTATCGGGACCTACGGGCATGAAATGCAGCGTCCCCAGGCAAAAATGATGTCAGCAAAATAAAGTACCGAGTATGCAAGGCATGAAAGCAGTATAGAAAAGATATGAAAGAAATATGGAGTAAAGAACTTAACCTATAAGTCTGAATAGCTCTATGAATCATGAAACATTCATAATGTCATTCATATGCATATAATGTCATATCATGCATAGGTATTTGCGTAAATAAAATCATCAAGCCTCATAGGGCAACCCACCTGATCATCTCGCCCTCTATGGGTGAAATCATCAACGTATACCAGCTGATCAGGTGGTGGTGCGTACATAACCCCATAATCTTTCCCCATAACCCATATACATAATGTACGCATATTTAACGTTATCTGGTTATGGGTCATGTACATGTATAAATGAATGCAATGCATAAAAAGTAAGTCAATACGATCTCTCAAAATATCATAAGATCAATATGCCTTCGGTTAATATCATGATTCGACTTACATATTTTCTGAGACAAGTGAAGAGATGATATAATAATAGGACACATGGGCAATAAAAAAACATAGGCACCCCTAGTACTTCTAAGAATAGAGTCATTTGTAAAAGTTCCGCGTTTGCTCATTTTGTTAGTATCGTATGGATCATGCCAAAAGGAAAGAAGGAATAGCCTTAACATGCCTTAACTCCGTTGAGTCCTTGATACCTTCCAATAAATTCTTCAGACAACTCAACTCAATCTACCATAGCATGAGGAGATTCAAAATCAGTGCTGACTAAAGGCTAAGTCCGCAACTTAAACTAGCAGCTCGTTCATGTAAATTTGGGCAGCATCTCCCCTGTAACAAGGGCCTCCTCCAATACCATATACAAATAACAACAACCAAAGCAATAAGAACAACATCAACAATAGGGTACAAAATATTTCATTAACAAGTCATCAACATATCACGACGAGCGACAAGCTCCAAATCCCTTTAGCAACCTTCAACCCCATTATCATTCATTCTTCAACTTAGTAATATATCTAGTATAATAACCAATACCTTTTAAGGGATTTCCAACCTTGTATTCAATCTCAAAGTTACCCGAAATAGCCTAACACAAGATAATATCGCTGTGGACAACTTCCAAGTGCTTTATAGCCAATTCTTTTCTAGTTACCAATTTCCTCAACAAGATTGACATGTAAACCAATATAATCATACTAACAATATCGTAGCCAACTTATTATGCATAATTTCCAGCCACTTAAAGTCCATAAGAGCAACTTTCAAATCAATCCATCAAGAACAACAACATCTGAAGCTAATCCAAGTATTATCTTGTAGTTTATCATCCTAACGACTTAAGAAATATACAAGCAAGCTTAAGCACAATTAGTAGGCTGTTATACTAACCTCAGCTAGTAGCAACAACTTGAAATTTCAGCTAAACACAGCCCACAATTATTCTCAAATGACAACACAACCTCAGGGAGGTGTTGTTCTTCACTAGAACTAACTTATGATATTGAAATATGGTGTAATCACTTTGGAATCGCTTCAACCCCTTATTGTATATGTTTAGGAGGGTTAAGAGGAATACACGGATGAGGTTGAGTCACAAAATGAGAAATAAAGGTCGTCCAAATCGTTTTTAAAGTGAAGTAGGTCGACCACTGCCTAAGTGGGTCCCATCGGGAGCTGCTTGTGCAGTCTCGCAAAAACGTGAATATCTCTCTACTCCGATGTTGTATCGATGAACGATTTAATGTGTTAGAAACTAACTCGTAGATCTTCAATTTGGTATGTGGATCATCCTGTAATTCCAAGTATATTTGGATAAATGCTCTACTATATTTGACCTAATATTCAGCACATTGTGAATGTAACTTGTGATGACCATTGCTAACGTTTGTTCCACAACTCGCTTGACTTCAAAACGTAACACACGACTGTCATACGACTAAAATAACTCATGACATAACCTTCTTATCATGTTAAGAACCCTAGTCTCACCCCAAAGTGGATGTTATAACATTGCAAACTTATCGACTTTCGACGAAAGTTATTTTCTTCAATTCGTTTAGCTTCTAAAGCCTTCCAACCCTCTTGGTACTTGTTATCCGTGATCTTTTATATTTTTAGCCTATAAAGTAACATTACATAACTTACTTTATGTACTTCCAAAGATGATCTAAATTCTAAGCTTACATCAATTGACTTACGATGTCTAAAAACGTATGAAAACATGGGTGTAACACAATCCATACCTATGATCACATAAATATCCACCATATTAAGCAACAAAAGATCAACCGTACTCTTACAGCCTCCAATATAAATCAAACAAGAACGGTAGACACCATCCACCATAATAGAATCTCTAACGAGTGTAGACACATAAAGAGGAGAATCCAAGAAATTACGAGATATATCCAAATATGAAACAAAGTAGGATGACATATGAAAAAGTAGAAACTTGGATCTAATAATACTAATGAATTACTATAATAGATCAGAACAATACCCGTAATGACTCCATCTGATGTGACTGCATCAGTCCTACAAGAGAAAGCATTAAAAAAAAGGGCCTAACCTCCCCCTCTGGGACGACCTTTACCCACATGTTCCCCACCTCTAGCTGGTTGTGTAGGTTGTTGCAGCATCTGGAGCGAGAATCATAGCCTAGGTACCTTGATCAGGTACACATATCGGAATCCTAGGACAATCTCTCACCATGTGCATCTTATCACCACACACATAACAAACCTCTATACTAGTGTGGCTGTTAGAACTGAGTCTGCCCTGGACGACTGGAATAACTATTGTATGAACCCCATACTGGAGGTGTACTGAAGGATGACTGTCCAGTATGAGTGCTCTGAACTTCCTGGCTAGCTAGAGCACTATATAAAACCTGAAGTACTAATTTAACTTATCAACTATAAGTTAGAAGGGTTGACCAAGGTTTGACATTTGTGTTATCAATCTTGGAGTTGCGATTTGATGGTTTTCATAAGTTTGTATGGTGATTTTAGACTTGAGCGTATACCCGAATTTGAATTTGGTTACTCCAAGAATGTTTTAGCTTTATTTATCGAAAGATGACAGTTTTAAAAATTGGAGAGTTCACAAGCTTAATTGGGAATTGACTTTGATTGTCTTCGGTCCGAATTGTTGTTACGGAACATGAAACAAGTTTATTTTGTCAATTAGAACTTGTATGTAAAGTTTGATTGTAATCCAGAATGTCAAAGTGTGATTCGGACGCGTTCGTCGAAGTTTAATGTTTTGAAAGTTAAGAGAATGGATTGATCATTGTTTATTGGTTTTGAGGTTAATTGTAGTGTTTTTTTGCCTTTGGATAAGTTTGGTTAGCGCATTATACTTTTAAGAATGATTGGACGGGGTTCCGAGGGGCTCAGATGAGTTTTGGATGGGTTTTTAACATATTTGGTGTTTTGGCATTGTTTTGAGCATAAGCATGTAATGATCCAAAGGTCCATTTTTAGTTATAGGGATTTGAATTCAATCTCGAGATTTCTGGGAATTTGATAATGATTTATAGGAATGATATGGAATGTATGGTCTAATTCAAAGAAGTCACTCTTGGTTTTTTGCTATGACGCATGAGTTAATTATTTAATGAGCGGAGTTGGTATCGCATTGAGAAAATGAGCTCGGAATATAGTTTCGACTACATGTATCCCCTATTTGATGTGTTACGTATGTGCATTTGTGGTTCATTGATTTGCCGGGTGCGGTTGGTTTTGTTCCGGTGAGGTTTTGGAGTGAAATGGGGTACTTCGTCACAAGGTTGGAAGCTTAAGAAAGTTTAGTAGAGTCTTACAGATCGGAGCCCTAGGTTCATTTTCTTGCATTCTTGTCGTGCGAATTTGTTATCTCCGAAGTTCGAACCTTTGCTTTTTTTTTTCTCTCAAAGATGGTGAGGACATATGAAGCCGGATCATGTAGGCATCAGTAAAACTAGGCAAGTCCATGAGAGGCTGTGGTCGGGGTAGAGGTCGAGGTGTGGCTCGTACTACAGCTAGAGCAGCACTTGTGGAGCCACCAGTTGCTCCAACTGAGGAGCAGGTTCCAGATACTATTTAGCCGGTGGGGCCATCTCAGACACCGGCGGTACGTACTATTATACCTGGTCTTCAGGAGGCCTTGGATCAGATCTTGAGTGTGAGCATGAGTTTGGCTCGAGCGGGTATGGTACCAGAGGAACTAGCTACCTAATAGGCTGGGGGAGGATCCTAGACTCTCGCCGCTCGTACTCTAGATTAGCTAGCTCGAGGTTATCAGACACTAGTGGTTTTACCAGTTCAGCCAGTTGTTGCTTCTCGGGCCAAGGTTGGTCCACCTATGACTGATGAGGAGCAGAAGAGGTTGGAGTAGTTTAAGAGGCTTGACCCTCCAGAGTTTAGCGGAGGAGAGAGAGTCAGAGGATGCTCAGGGTTTTCAAGATTAGTGCTATCAGATTCTTTGCACTGCGGGTATTGTGGACACCAGTGGAGTTGCTTTCACAACTTTTCAGCTAACAGGGTAGCCTATAAGTGGTGGTAGACTTATGAGTCAGACAAGCCAGTTGGCGCAGCACCACTCTCATGGCATGAATTCTCTGTTCTCTTCTTAGAAAAGTTTGTCCCACAAACTTGCAGAGAGGAGCTGCATAGTGAGTTTGAGCAGCTACGTCAAAGGGATATGACTGTGACTTGATACTAGAGGAGATTTGCTTATTTGGCATGTCATGCAATATTGTTGGTTCCCATTGAAAGGCAGAAGATCAGGAGGTTTATTGATTGCCTCAACTATGGTTTACGCTACAGTTTGGCTCGAAAGGCTAAGATGCATGCCAGGTTTGAATAGGTTGTCGAGAATGCTAGACATATGGAGTAAGTTCGCAGGCTTGCGCGTAAGGAGCGGGAGGTCAAGAGGCATCGTGGTCCAGGTGGTTTCAGTAGTGCCTCATCTGGAGGCCAGTCACATTATAATAGAGTTCGTCCTTTTAGAACTGCTCGCGCATCTCGTCATGTTCCTCATGGTTCTTCAGTTAGCCACAGTTCATACAGTACTCGCCCAGTTCACTCATTATTCAGTGCACTACTGGCATAGAGTTCTTACTGTGCTTCATCTGCTTAGGTTTCTACAAGCAGTTCTTTAGGTTATCAAGGTCCGCAGCCTTATAGGAGGGGTTGTTACGAGTGTGAGGACTTGAGTCATCTCAAGTGGGATTGCCTCAGACTTCTAAGTAGGGTCTCACGGCAAAGCTCGCAGCCTATTATTTCAGCACCAACAGCTACACCACCCGCACAGCTAGCAAGGGGTGGGGCTCAAATAGTTTGAGTTTTCCCTAGAGGGGGAGGTCAATCAAATGGTGGTGAGGTCCATTGCTATGCATTCCCAGGCAGGCCAGAGGCAGTTGCCTCTGACGCCGTGATCACAGGTATTGTTTCAGTGCGCCACGTAGATGCTTCAACATTATTTGACCATGTTCCACTTATTCATATGTGTCAACATACTTTGCTCGTTAGGTGGATATGCCTTGTGATTCTTTAGATATGCCTATTTATGTATCTACACCAATGAGTGATTCAATTAAAGTGGATCAGGTATATCGGCCGTGTGTGGTAACCATTGGAGGTTGTGAGACTAGGGTTGATCTATTGTTACTCAGTATGGTCGATTTTGATGTGATTTTGGGCATGGACTAGTGGTCACCATGTCACGCTATTCCTGATTGTCACGCTAAGACCGTGATATTGGCAATATCGGGATTGCCTAGGGTAGAGTAGAGGGGTTCCCTAGATCATGTTCCTAGTAGAGTGATTTCATATTTGTAGGCTCAACGGATGGTTGAGAACGGGTGTTTGCTGTATTTGTCCTTCGTGAGGGATGCTAGTGTTGATACTCCTACCTTTGGGTCAGTTCCGATAGTAAGTTATTTTCCAAATGTGTTTCCTGCAGACCTGCTAGGCATGCCACCCGACAGTGATATTGATTTTTGTATTGATTTAGTGCCGGGCACTTAACCATCTCTATTCCACCATACTGCATGGCACCAATAGAGTTGAAGGAATTGAAGGAAAAACCTCATGAATTGCTTGATAGAGGTTTCATAAGGCCCAGTGACTAGCCTTGGGGTGAACCGGTTCTCTTTGTGAAGAAGAAAGATGGTTCAATGAGAATGTGTATTCACTATATAGAGCTGAACAAGGTTACAGTCAGGAACAAGTACCCATTATCATGTATTGATGATTTGTTTGATCTGCTTCAGGGTGCTAGGGTATTTTCAAAGATTGATTTGAGGTAGAGGTACCATCAACTGAAGATCCAGGCTTTAGATATTTTTATGATGGCATTTAGGACCCGCTATGGTCACTATAAGTTTCTGGTGATGTCATCTGTGCTGACCAATGCCCCAGCAGCCTTTATGCACTTGATGAAAGGCATATTCCAACCCTATATAGATTCCTTCGTCAAGGTTTTCATTGATGACATGTTGGTGTATTTTTGCAGCGGGGAGGAACATGACCAGCACTTGAGGATCGTGCTCTAGACTTTAAGGGAGAAGAAGTTATATGCTAAATTCTCCAAGTGTGAGTGTTGGCTTGATTCGGTGGCATTCTTGGGTCATGTATTATCTAGTAAGGGGATTAAGATGGATCCAAAGAGAATGAGGCAGTTCAAAGTTGGCCCAAACTGTCTTTTGCTACTGAGATCTGGAGTTTCCTTGGGTTGGCTGGGTATTATCGCCGTTTTATGGAGGGATTTTCATCTAAGGCAGCCCTATTGACTAGATTGACGCAGTTCCCCATTTAGGTAGTCCAATGAGTGTGAGGATAACTTTCAGAAGCTTGAGACCACCTGTAATACTCCGTAAATTCAAATTAGTTCTGGTTGCGTTTATTGAGTATTAAGGTGACCTTCTAGACATGTGAAGTTCTATCAGGATGAGTATGGGTGGAAACAATTATCTTAGAATCAAGACCGAGATGGAGGTGCATAAAATTCGATTGGATCGACTAAGTTTATCGGAGGTCCGTCTTATAGCCTTAAACAGTGCAAGGCCATGAAAACTCACAGCCTTAGATAGTGCAAGGCCATGAAATCTCACGGCCATAGTCAATGCAAGGCCATGAACACTCATGGCCATAAACATTGCAAGACACTGTCCAGGGCATTAACCTTGGTGCCCCTAACAGTGTAAGGCATTATCCAGAGCATTAACCTCAGCGCCCCTGAAAGTGCAAGGCACTGTAGTTTTGGCGCCTCTCATGGCGCCTTGCACAGTTATTTTGGCGCCCCTGACGATGCCTCGCGCCGACAATGTTTATCCCAGATACTTTTATTTCCTCCTCGATTTTTGGGACGTGTACACTTATTCCAACCCTACCTTGTTCCCAACAATCCCAAACACGTACATATGCTTTAGAAAGGGCAGCTCTCAAGAACCCAACTTCTCTAAAGTCCCTCCATCATCCAAGGTAAGTTTTAACGATGATTATAGGTTAATTTCAATTCTTCAACACCTTAAAAATATGGGTAAATTCTTCCAATAATTAGATATTCGATCAAGACACCTTTATTTGAGAAAAGAAACCTTAGAACTCGAATTCAAGAGGATTGAATGTCAAAAAGGTAATGTTTCTACTCCTTAATCACTTATAACTATGAATTGATGAGTTTTGAGAGAATAGTAGATGGTTTTGATAAAGAGAGTCATATGAACTATGCTAGGGTTTTGGATTGTTGACTTAAGATTGTTATAATCATGTGGGTGATGAGAAATGGTATTAGTTATATCTATTTTGGATTGTAGAACCACCTAGGAGTTGTAAAATGTATTGGGTGAAGAAAACACCATTAATGAGGGCTATGTGGCTTTATGCCATAAGGTGATTGATAAAATGCCTAAGTGACTAAAATATGAGCATTAGTGCTAATATTAGTTCTTCTTGTTATATATTGCCATAGATTATCGTTAAAAGAGGCAAGGAACATTGTGATACGCTTAAATGGACCAGAGTCAGGGTATGTGAGGCTAACTCTATGTTTGGGAATGTTAATGATTCTCCCTACACTATGTTTCTTCTACAACGTTACTAATTGCCTCGGAAATATATAGTTAAGCCCTGTTCCTTGAATAGTTTTAGAACATCTATTCTCTAGCTCCGTAACTCGTTCATGACTTTCATTTTGAACGTTGTGAGCTCTGTGTGTAATCAATATATACTTGGGTTTGATTCCCATGAGTCTCAGTCTAGATTACTCAGCATGTCATAAACAGTTTCGTTCCAGCATCCATAATAAGTTCAAGAATACCATGTCTTAGTCTAGTCCTATTCAGTGTTCAAGTATCACGTAACTGAATATGATTCTGTATTTCAGCATCACATGTTGCAGTACGATTCTCAGTTCCTGAATTTAAATCCCTAAATGTTGAACACATGTATTTGGGCCTGAGGCCGTAGTTTATGCTTTATGCATGTTTGGGCTTGAGTCCGTAGTTTATGCTTTATGAATGTTTGGGGCTGAGGTCGTAGTTATGTATACGTATACTTGGGCCTAAGCCCGTAGCTTCTGCACACATATATTGGGCCGAGGTCGTGGTTTATTTAGATAAACAGGTTGTTCATCATTCAGAAGAGGGAGGATTCATATCCTTACTTCCTTTGTTCAGTTCGGTTGTCAGTTATCAATTACTAGTTATCATTTCAGTTTCAGTTTCAGTTTCATTTTCAGTAGTTATCAGTTATTAGTTATCATTTCAATTGTCAGTTATTAGTTATCATTTTAGTAATCTGTTATCAGCTTAATTTCAATTCTAGCATTTATAGTTATTTCTTTTGGTTGTTTTACATATTAGTACAATTCAAATGTATTGACGTCCCTTTTCCCTGGGGCCTACATCTCACGATGTAGGTAATGATTTACAGGTTGATGATTCAGAATGCTAGGATTCTCGTACCAGCTATTGGGTGAGCCCCACTTCTTCCGGGGCATTATAAGTATTTTACAGTCTTTCAATATTCAAAGACAGACAGTGTTTTCAGTGTTTCATTAGAGGCTTCATAGATTAGAGTAACAATTAGACTGAGTCACATGCTTTTCATGTTAAGCAATGTTGCTACCTATATGTTTCAGACTTATATTAGTATTTCCATACATGATTTATATCATTCACACTTTCAATATATCAGCATGTGTTAGTTTACGTCAAGGCCCAAGTTCGGGGCGTGACACTACCTTGACTACACCTCCAGTTCTGGTTTTACCTCCAAGATCGGGTCCTTACACATTCTATTGTAATTCTTCATGGATCAGCATTGGATGTGTGTTAATGCAGGAAGGTAGATTATTGATTATGCTTTGCGTCAGTTGAAGCCCCGTAAGAAGAACTACCAATACATGAATTGGAGTTGGCAGCCACTATTAATGCGTTGAAGATTTGGAGGAATTATCTTTACGGCGTGTCTTGTGAGGTATTCACAGATCATATGAGTCTCTAGCACTTGTTCAAGAAGATGAATCTGAACCTGAAGCAGTAAAAGGCCAATGTGGTGGATGATGCCTTGAGTAGGAAAGCGAAGAGCATGGGGAGTCTTGCTTATATTCCAGTGGGGGAGAGGCCGTTAGCACTAGAGGTTCAGGCTTTGGCCAACTAGTTCGTGAGATTGGATATTTCGGAGTCTAGATGTGTTGCTTGCATGGCATCATGGTCTTCTTTGTTTGAGTGAATCAAGGCGCGTCAGTGTAATGATCCCCATTTACTTGTCCTTTAGGACACGGTGCACCACGATGATGCTAAAGAGGTGACTATTGGTGATAATGGGGTATTGAGACTACATGGTCTGATTTGCTTTCTGAATGTGGATGGATTGCGTAAGTTGGTTCTTGAGGAGACCCTTAGTTACATTATTCCATTCATCTGGGTGCGGCGAAGATGTACCAAGATTTTAGGCAGCACTATTAGTGGTGGAGGATGAAGAAAGATGTTGTTTAGTATGTTGCTCGGTGTTTCAATATCAGCAGGTGAAGTATGGCCATCAGAAACCCGGTGGGTTTCTTTAGAGGCTTGATATTCCAGAGTGGAAGTGGAAGCGTATCACAATGGATTTTGTAGTTGGGCTTCCACGGACCTTGAGGAGATTTGATGAAGTGTGGGCCATTGTGGATAGACTGACCAAGACTACCTACTCTTTAGAGCAGTTGGCTCGGATTTATCTTCATGAGATTGTTCGACTTCATGGTGCACCTGTGTCTATTATCTTTGATCGAGGCACTCCGTTCACATCGCATTTTTTGAGTGTAGTACACCATAAATTAGGCACGCAAGTTGAGCTGAGTACAGCATTTCATCCTAGATGGAAGGGCAGTCCGAGCGTACAATTCAAATTTTGGAGGACATGTTACATGCCTGTGTCATTGATTTAGGAGGTTCATGGGATAAGTTCCTTCCGTTGGCAGAGTTTGCCTACAACAAAAACTACCAATAAAGTATCTAGATTGCTGCTTATGAGGCCATATATGGGAGGCGATGTCGTTCTCCTGTTGGTTAGTTTGAGCCTGGGAGGGCTAGATTGTGATGCTTTGGAGAAGCTGAGTTGATTTAGGAGCGACTTCGTACAGCGCGGTCCATGCATAAGAGGTATGCAGATCGGAAGGCATGTGATGTTGCATGTATAGTGGGTGAGAAGGTTCCGCTCAGAGTTTCTCCCATAAAGGGTGTGATGAGGTTCGGGAAGAAGAGCAAGTTGAGCCCTTGATATATTGGTCCTTTGGAGGTGCTTCTGAGAGTTGGAGAGTGGCCAACAGACTTGCCTTGCCACTTTGTCTATCAGAAGTTCACCTAGTGTTTTATATTTCTATGCTCCGGAAGTATTATGGGGATCCGTCACATATTTTTGACTTCATCACGGTACAGTTAAATGGGGGTTTGTCTTATCATGTGGAGCCGATTGTCAGTTTTGGTTGGCAGGTTCGGAACTTAAGGTCGAAGAATATAGCATCACTGAAGGTTCATTGGAGAGGTCAGCCGGTCAAGGAGGGTACTTGGGAGACCAAGCAGGAGATACAAAAAAAATATCCTCACTTTTTTGAGACTCCAGGTATTATTCTAGACCCGTTCGAGGATGAATATTTGTCTAAGAGGGGGAGAATGTAATGACCCCGCCGGTCGTTTTGAGTATTTTATCCCTTTATTTCCTATTTTATGCTTTACATATATGCATTTGTGGTTACGTGATTTGCCAGGGTGATTGGTTTAGTTTCGGGTAGGTTTTAGTGTGAATTGGTCACTTAGTCCCAAGGATGGAAGCTTAAGTTCTAAGAGTCTGATAGTTTTGTATGGTAATTTTGGAATTAGGCATATATCCGGAAGTGGATTTGGAGGTCCGTAGTTTGATGTGGTACTTGTTAGCGAAAGTTGGTAAATTGAAGGTTTAGATGGTTTTGGCCGGGAGTTGATTTTGTTGATATCGGGTTCAAATTGTTGTTCGGGGAGTTAGAATAGGTATGTTGTATCATTTGAGACTTGCATGCAAGATATGATCTCATTCAGAGTTGATTTGACATTGTTCATCATGACTTTTGGAAGTAGAAAGTTCATTAGTTCATTAGGCTTGAATTGGAGTGCGGTTTTTGGTTTTGATGTTGTTATATGTAATTTGCAGCCTCGAGTAGGTCCGCGTTATGTATCAGAATTGGATGGCGTGTTTGGATGGGGTCCTAGGGGCCTCGAGTGTGTTTCTGATTGTTGACCGATCATTTTCGGACTTAGAGGGATTGCTGACGTTTCTGAGTTCTGCCGCTTTCACACCAGCGATGGATTGGCCGCTGGTGCGAGGCCGCAGAAGCGGCTGTATGACCACATATGCAGTGTTGGTCTAGCTGAGACTCGGTCCACAGATGCGGACAGGGAGGCGCAGGTGCGAAGGCGCAGATGCACATGTCAGGTCGTAAATGCGCTTAAGGATCCGCAGAAGCGGGAGTTCGGGCCTTTGGAATGGATCACATAAGCGGTTCATTGACCGCAGAAGCGGCTCCAAGGGTGAGACTAAGTGGACCGCAAGTGCGGTTTTGCTGGGTAGTTTTATATTTTATGGGTTTTGTTATTTGTCTCATATTTTGAGTTGTGGAGCTTGGCAATGGATGATTTTTGGAGTGGTTTTCATCACAATTGGAGGGGTAAGTGATCTCTACTTAGTATTGGTGTTAGATATTGATTACCAATTCATTATTACACCTACTTTATGAGAATTTAAGGTGAGATTTGGGGAATTTTTACTATGATTTTAGAGAGTGAGATTTTGTGGTTTGATGGTCGATTTGAGGTTAGAATTGGATGAAAAACATATATTTGGAATCGTATGAATGGGTGCTAAAAATTAGTGAGTTTGCTTGGGTTCCGGGATGCGAATCCGGGGTTGACTTTTTTGGTTGACTTTTTGATTTTGATTAAAGATCTTAGCTTTATCATTTGGAATTGTTTCCTATGGCTTTTATTGATGATATTAAGTTATTTTGGCGTCGAGTCATCTGAAGGTTGATAAACGTGGGAAGGACGTGTTAGAGGATTTATTTGGCTTGCTTGATGTACGTATCTTACCTAAAATTGGTTTAGGCACTAGTTGCCTTAGCTATTTGTGATAGCTACGTGCTATGGTTGGCTCATATGTGAGGGGCTAAGCCCATGTGCAAGCACCAGGTATTTTCCATGATCGGGGTAGTGTTTAAGCTATGATATGCGTTGAATTGATTACTAAACTACATGTTGTGGTGTTTCTGTTATTTGTACCCCTGTTGCGATCTATTTGAGCTATGCTTAAGGTTCATAGAGGTTAATTTCCTGATTAAACCTGATAGTTGATATTTTGTAATCTATTTACTTGATTTGAGCTATAATATCGCACTTGCACTTGCATACACTTAGCATGTCACTCATAGCATTCCAAAAGTATGAAATTGAAATTCTTTGATCATGTAGTATTCTTGCATATCTGCTTTATGCATGATGTGGTTGGATTGATAGCCAGTGACCGCGTAATGTGGATTGTGATGTTGTGCTTGTTACCACGCTAGGCAGAGTGTGATATTGTACTTATGACCACGCCGAGCAGAGTGTGATGCTATGCATTTGACACACTGGGTGGAGTGTGATATTGTGCATGTGCCCACGCTGAACGGATTGTGATATTGAGATTGTGACCACGTCGGGTAGATTATGATTTTGGCACATGACTTTGCTATGAAACGTGTGGATATGGATTCATATTCCTAAGGTCATCCTCTCATGTGCCTTCTTGATGGTTTACATGTGACTTGAGGAAAAACTGATAAGTTCTTTGGTATTGTTATAGAAATTTTGAGGAAAAGCTGGCCAGTGTTGATTTGGTTGTTGATTTCATCCTTACTTGCAACTTCCTTGACTGCTATCTGTTTATTTGCATATTTTCTTTATATATTGGATCTTTGTCTGAGCATAGTACATTAAGTAATTGTGTGCACCAATGTGATTCTTTCTATGATTTATTACTTGAGCATACTATTGTTCTATACTTTATGGATTTATGAATTGTATAGGTAATTAGCGAGTATCAATTTTAGTTCTTGCTTCTATTTCCTAGTCGAGATTAGTTATGATACTTGCTGAGTACATATGGTCGATTGTACTCATACTACATTCTACATTTAATTGTGCAGATCCAGGTGTTGGACCGAGTTGCCGGTAGTGAACATTTTAAAGTTTGTTTATGTAAATTTCGAACGAGTGTTGTACTTATTGTTCATAACAGCCTTGTTAATATGATTAATAGTGGCTCATAATTTGTACTACTAGTCCATGGTGTCACGCCCCAAGCTCGGGGAACGCGACTAGCGCTCAACCGAGATACCCCGGTTAAGCAAGCCTGAGAGATGTCTTCTACCCAACCTTGCCCATTAACAATATAAGAATCAGTACCAGTGATAGACATGAAAAGGGTCAAGTGTTCCACATTCCTTTCCCATTATTCAAAAGAGATTCATTTACTATTTCCAAAATATTACAAGTTTATTGATATGATGAAAAACATGTCTACGGAGCCTCTAAGTACAACCGACGAGTAATATGGAAGTGCCGACGACAAGGCCCCGGCTATACCTCAAAAAAAAAAAGTACAACATCAGTGACATGGGGCCCGAAATAGAGTAGGGCTCTCCAAAACCTGCTGAATAGAGAGTGACTGCTAGCGAGGACCAAAGCTACCCGTTGATGAAACACTTTCATCCATTGAAGATGCAGCGCCCCGGCAAAAGGGACGTTAGTACATGTGGAATAGTACTAGTATGTAAAGCTAAATGTCCTCTTTCGAAATAGAACGCCAATATTAGAAGGGGAAACACCATGGAAGCAACAAGTAACAATAAATGATATCCAAATGCCAAGTTAAAACATAATAATTTTAAAAATAAGAAAATAATATATATTTTTGGTTAGGAGATCATTAGCACCGATATACCACCGTGTTTTAAGCACGTAGTCTGATCACGCGCGATCAGCTGGGCCATCTCCCCACAGACAATGTAGTTTGACATGTGATGCGAAAAAAGGTGTTACCAACAGTAGTACCACCATTTGCGCAACATGACGTTTGATCTCCACCCAATCGGCTAGACCGCCTTCCCTCATGTGTTGTGTGGGTTGACTTTTCCATTTAGAGCTAATATCTATTTCATCCCAAATAAGGGGAATAATCACAATTCACCACAGTCCACCCCTACACCGGCTCGTGTAGTTTTGGCTGTGGGCCTTATGACCCACCCTTCCTCGATTTGCTAATGATACTCCCAAATACATTTTTCTTTGGTTTTTGCACACAAAGGTAACATAAATACAAATGTATTCACCTCATCATCTTTCACATTGTATAAATAATCATTAGTATTTCAATCACTCACAAGAACAATATTTCCTTGGCTATTTTGGCCATTCAGAAGATTCTTTACTCATGGCACGTCGGCCGTATTTCATATTCCACACTTTTTTTCCTTTACTTTCAAGGATCACCAACAAACATCAACCTATAGAATATTTCGAAAATCACAACATTGATATAACTCGTAATGAAGGCTTTAAACACATTAGATCCCTTTTCAAAGTATGGAGCACAATGAGTTGTAATCACAACACAAGTTAAAAATCATAAGCGAGTAATACACTGTACCTTTCTAAATACTTCTTCACAATTGGCAACACACAATTCCACCTCTTGAGTACGTGAGAAGTCAAGTCACATTGGAAATATTTATAAAGGAGGGCATGGTGATTTACGATTTAAACACGACTTCGGATCAAATGCACTAGCTACAACAACCATGGCCACGTTTTATATCTCACTCTCAGTTCTTTCATTTTATATCTCACGTTTTAGGTGCATTGAGTTTTCTTTCACAAATGGGCAAAACAATTTGCAATTTAAACATGATCTGAAATCATACTGTCTTGACATATTGGTCACACTAGGATACATTTCCGACGGAGAACACAAGACAAAAGGAGAATTTGGTGCACATTTTTAGTATATATATCCCTCAACACAAGCTTATTCGGAATAATCAAATAAAGAATAACTCAGAACACGGAAATTAGGAACTTGGGTCAACCATACTTGAAACTCATGGAAACATCATGGAATTCGATTCCAAGAGAGAATTTTAGCCAACATACCTGAAATTTGCCCCTTAATAGTACTACGATGGTCCACCACACTAAACAACTTCAATCTACAACTATGCAACACATTTGTACCAATATTAGTAAGATTTCTATACTTTAAGTCATTTTGACTCTTAATCAAACATCTAATGTGCATATCTTTTTTCAACCTCCTTCAATGGAATTTCTTCACCTAACAACCACCTCCCACTGCAATGATTCACCCCACAATCATCTCTTGGCCATCCACAACTTCCGTTAGCACATGCATACTTAAAAATTCACTCCCAAACTATCAATCTCATCAATTAAACCATTTTACAATCACTACAACATCAACAGAACCTAGGTTAGGCACTTATGGCTTCCAATCACTATCCCATAAGTTCTAACACATATTTCATACATAAATAATCACCATGAATTTGTTAGAGATAGTAGACATACCTATTGTACTAAGACTCTTGAAAATCCTCACTTGTAGTGTTATTGACCAATTTGGGGATTTGAATGAAAATATATGGATCTTCAAGAGTAATCCTTGTTAATATAGGTGTTTCGGAGTAGTAATAAACTAAAAATACTCCATAAACATCACCTTGGTTTATGGGAGGGAAGCATAGGATAGATTCCCCTAGATATGCAAGCCCTAGCTCAAAGAAATGACTTAGCCATTCTCTCTCTCCGATGTAAGTGGTATTAATGGGGCACCTACGTGCGCGGCCATACACCTGGTCAAGTGACCGCGCATCTGGCCACACACATGAGGCAGAAACACCCTTATATGCGCGGCCGCGCATCTGGGCGCGCATATGGCATAGGTCCAGTAAAATGGCCATAACGTTATGTAGAAATATCCAAATGACATACGGTTTGATATGTTGGAAATTAGACTCAAACGATTTTAATTTGATAGGTAGATCACCTCCTAAGTTTTCATAGTTTCATAGCAGCATGCGTTTGAAGTCGGATCTTGTGTGAACTGAGACATCCTTTCCACTTATTGTATCCTACTTGTTCCATGCAAATTCTTGCCATTCCCAAAACTCCTTAATATGTTCCAACACACATTAAACATATATTTTCATTTCTAAATGATGTGGTCCTATCCCATAGGTCTCCTTTAATACTCGAATACGTTATCCTCAAATACCGTTGGCACACTTTAAAATCTTAAATCACTAGGAAATTTTAACAGGGATTTTTATACTCCTCCGCTTAGGGTCATTCATCCTCGAATGAGGGTTAGAGTTTTCCATAGACACCCAATGTGACTTAAATCATTATCCACACACCAATAGCTCCAAAGTTTGGCTAATTCCCCAAATTTCCAGAAATTTTGGCAGAGTCTCCCCTGTAGTTGGGCCTAACCACCTGCCAGAGAACCACTAAAACAACTCCTAACAACACATCCACAACTCAACAAAGCATCACAATATATATTAACAGCACTAATGTCAACATTACAGGCATTATATTATCTAAAGTAATATCTGGTCATGAGCTACACATATTTAAATCATAACACATATAAAGCACCTTTCGAACCACAACTATTTCTCTATACAAATAAGTGTGAATATTTTCTTTCCACAACATCCTCGGCCTTCGAGGTAAACTCCTCGACTAACAGACTTTGTCGTAGAACTTGGAGGCAATCCCAACTTTTGGGCTTGTCTCACAAGGATGACAATTAGGTACCTCTCATAAGCCAATTACCCATTAACTTCAATAGCCTCCATTAGAATGATAAGCAGAGGATCTCCAACTACCTTCTTTGACATAGACACATGAAGCACTAGGTGCATAGAGAACTACGATGGGGAAACATCATACTCATATCTCGGCCTATTTCCTTCAAGATTCCATATGGCCTACTGTCACTACACATACTTTACCTTTATTAGAAATTCACATAATATCTTCATGGAGAAAATATTTAGAATATCTCGTTCACTTCCTTCTACTCCAAATCTCTATGTCACACCCAAACTAAACCTTTGGCGACCTTCAATAATTATTCTAAGATATGCTAGCATGAATATGACCATAATATTTCCTACCCAATATGTTTGACCATGGGATGATGCTTTTTGTTTGACATGTTTGAACCCTTATCCCCCATAGGTTTACTATAAATAGGAACAACGAGGTTAGAGATTGGGCTAGAATTATGTAAGGATCCATCAATGTGCAAAGTACGGGCATTTCAGGATGTTATATACTAAGAGACATGAGGGTTACTACCAATAGCGCCAGCATGGTTAATCATTGTGATGCATTCGTCGATTAGACAAACGGGACATAGAGTTAACTAGTACACATTGATAATGAGGGAACCATGTACGTGATCGTAAGATGTAAAAGAAATGGGTCATTTTAGACATGCGACATATGGGAGGAATGATCGGGAAGATAAAGACATTAGCACCAGTTGCTTGTGACGACCCGGCCAGTTGTCTCGTTGGTTACCCCTCCGTCTTCCCCATTTTCTGTCTCATTATATTTCTTTATCTGTGTTTTATGTAATCAAGTTGAGTAGTTGAGTACGGAGTGAAATTGGTAAGAAATGAGACATTTAGTTCCTTTCGAGAAGGGTTAAATTGGAAAAGTCAACCCGATGTTGACCTATGAGTTAGGAGCCTCGGATGTGAATTCCGATGATTGAATTAGGTTCGGGAGATAATTTATGACTTAGGAGAGTGATCAGAATTAGTTTTGGAGGTTCTGTGTAGAATTAGGCTTGAATTGGTGAAGTTAGAATTTTGGCGATTTCCGGTTGATAGGCGAGATTTTGATCCGAGGGTCGGAATGGAATTCCGAAATTTACTGCAACTTCGATATGTGATTTATGACTTGTGTGCAAAATTTTAGGTCATTCGGACGTGGTTTTGTCGGGTTTAGATCAAAAGAGCGATTTAGAAGATTTTGAGATCCTTAGGATTGAATATGCGAATTTGATGTTATGATGTTGATTTGAACATTCCGAAGGTTGGAACAAGTTTGAATAATGTTATGGGACATGTTGGCATGTTTGGTTGAAGTCCCGAGGGTCTCGAATGGATTTTGTTGATGGAGTTTAACATTGGCATTTTAAGAATGTGTCGATGTCGTATCTTCAAGAATAAGAGGTATAATATTATGCAAATGGACTCCAAATTCAGTTTTAGTTTGAACAACTAGATCCGTATCCAAATTTCAGAGCCATAGCAAAAAGAATCGTCCAATTCGGACATCGTATGAGAAAGTTATGCTTATTTTCGCGTCGAGGAAAAATCTGCAGAAATGTCAGATCTGCGATCGCAGATCTGACCGCAGATTGGTCGCATTTTTGCCGCATTTTGACACAGAATGTCGCAAACTGAGACAGAACTTGGGGCGAGAAATGCGACCAAAAATGCGAACCGCATAGGTGAAATGCGGACCGCATTTTTGGCATAGGGAATCGCATTTTTGACCTGACAGAGGTGTTTTAACTCGATTTTTGACACTTTTTAAGTAGAACCCAATGCCCATCTTGTTCTATAAGACCCATTTTCGTTACCCACGAAGAGGAGCACCTCCAAACGCCATAGAATCACCATAAATCAACCTCAAAACTATATTCAAAGGAGATTTTCATGGACAAATTCTTAAAGGAAGAGTTTTTGTCATCTTAAACATACTTGGGGCCATAGAACTCGGATTGAAGCGAATATTGAAGCAAATACTGGGAGATTTCCAAGAGAAACATCGGGGTAAGTATTCCTAACTCAATTTTGAAGGAATTACCTAAGATTATAGTTGTTTTTAGCATTTTTAATGGTATTTTGGGTTGGGAAAATGGTGGAAACCCTAAAGCTTAGATTTGAGGGTTGGAGGTCGATCCGGTGTCGGAATTCGACAAATTTTATATGGTTGAACTCGTATCGGAATGGGTTATCACATTTTGCGGGTTTTGTACGATTACGAGAAGTGGGCCCCACTGGCAATTTTGAGTTAAATTTCGGATTTTAATTCGAAAAATTTGTAAATTCATATGGAATTAGTTTCTACTATGTGTAATAACTGTATTAAATTATTTGTGACTAGATTTGAAGCCTTCGGACACAAACTTTCAAGGCAAAGGTTTGTCGGAACCTTGATTTCAGTTGCAAAGAGAGGTAAGTGTCCGTTCTAATCCTAGCTTGAGGGATTAGAAGTCGTGTTCTATTTGTTAAATTGTTACCTTAAGTACGACGTATAGGCATGGTCACGAGTACCTCTACGTTGGTGTCAAGCATGACCGTGGGTCGTATATGGATGATTGTTTGATCTTATTGTTCTCTTGTTGAGAAATTATGATATTGTTTTGTTTCCTTATTGAAATTATTGTGATTTGTGTGATGACTATTGAAATGGGAGCGGGTGGTACGCCTACCACAAATTTAAGGAAATGGGGTCGAGTTGCACGCCTGCAACAGGATATAAGAAAATGGGGTCGAGTTGCACGCCTGCAACAGGACATAATGAAATGGGGTCGGGTGGTACGACTACTACAAGATATAATGAAATGGGGTCGGATGGCACGCCTGCCACAAGATATTGTGAAATGGGAGCGGGTGGTACGCCTACCACAATGATGAAATAAAATGGGGTCGGGTTGCACGCCTGCAACAAGATATAATTAATTGGGAGCGGGTGGTACGCCTACCACAGATTATAAGGAAATGGGGTCGAGTTGCACGCCTGCAACAGGATTTTAAGGAAATGGGGTCGAGTTGCACGCCTGCAACAGGATATGACAGAATGTGACAGTTGTCTGAAATTTTCTCTTGATTTGTGTTGGAATTTAATTTGTAGTTTCTTTACTATTCATCTATGATCTGTTGTTTTAACTGTTATCCCGAAGTTTATTCCCCTTTTTCCCACTTAATTGGTTCATTTATTTCTATCTTTCTACTGTAGATGTATATATACATATATATATATATATATATATAACTGCACAGATTTATCTGGAGTCTGGTCCTAGCCCCGTCACTACCTCGCCGGGGTTAGGCCAAGCACTTGCCAGCACATGGGGTCGGTTGTGCTTATACTACACTCTGCACTCTTTTGTGCAGATCCCAGTACTGCAGGCTTTGGACCGTAAGGAGCTTCCAGCTTCTGATTATCAGGCGACCCAAGGTACTCCTGCAGGCGTCCGCGGACCTTGGAGTCTTCTGCTTTCTATTTTATCTGTTTCTTATTTTTGTAGTTCCAGAAACAGTATTTTGCTATTTCTTTCAGACCCTTACTTATAGTAAATCTTAGACAGTCTGTGAAACTGTGACACCAAATCTTGAGTAGTTGTTAAGGAGATTGTATTGGCAATGTTCAAAGGCCTGAAATTTGATACGTTCTGCTCATTTATTTATAATGTTATTAACTATTGATCTTAAGTTGCTTTGATTTTGAGTGGAATAGTAGTTAATGATTCGGTTAATTGGCTTGCCTAGCTTTCACTAGTAGGCGCCATCACGGCTCCCGAGCGTGGGAATTCCGGGTCGTGACATTGCTCTTGGAAGACTATGAGTTATAAAATGGACAATAACAATTGTTTCATTCCATATGTGCTTGCTCGGCAATAGTAAGCCAAAGGAAGAAATAGCCAAGTACGTGACACCAGTTGCCTTCTTGAGTCTAGGGGAAATCGATTTGATTCAAAATTAGAAGATTCTGGCACCATGAATATGATAGAGATTTCAAAAATACATGCAGTTGGTTTTCGCTCTTAACAGTATTTGCCACAAGGAAACTATGCCCCAAACCTACCAGGTTGAAAAAGAGGATGAACACTTGTGAGATTATCATAATTCTGGTAGTTTAACCCCTTCCTGATAGTCGATCCTATATGAGAGGACTTAGGGATAGGATAAACTTGTCCCTCAAATTAACATGTTCATGATATGCCCCACACCTGAAACATGTAATTTCAACCTTTCACCAGTGAGACCATGCATCTAGGACATCTTACTACTAGGATTAAATCATGCATTGGTTAGAAAGGTTTTAATGGGTAATATGATGCTCCGGGGAAAAGACAAATAACTCCTATCCACCCAGGGATGTGAAACATTAAGGATAGTAAACTCCCCGCACATGACAATGGCATAGTAGATGATTCTAGAAGCCGAGTATTTAAGGATAACAAAACCTAGGGATGCACTATAAAATAATCATGGAAGGTTTGCAGATGTTCATAATGAGTTCGCCACAGGTCTTGTGACTTGAAAAGTACTCAGATGCAAATGAAGGATGGGGAAAACAATGAGGAGCAGACACGATGCTATGACAACCCCAATAGTGCAATTGGTGTTGACAGAGAGCCTATTAAGGATCCTTTTGAGAAAGGAGGTGTTACAATGACATATAGAAGGACGCGATGTCTCATGGTTATCAAACAAGGGTCGGGAAACTAACACAACGAATTACTAACTAAAAGACACACTCGCAACACACTGTAGAGGTATAAGGAGAAAATGTACACTTGTTATGATTTGGACTTGTTTCTGCTATAATAACTCCCAAACTGCAATACCAGGCCACATTAGGGGCACCTACAATATTAGGAACAAAGTGAGCTACTTACCGCGGCATGTCCTACGTGGACATGAAAGCTATGGTGAGATGGGAAAACACAAGATCTTCCTATGATGGATGGGTGAGGATCTCGAAGTTCAGAGAGACTTTATGCAGGCAAGTGACCATTTCAATTGACATGCACATGTATGATTGGTGCTGAAACATGATCTTATGTTACTATACGATAGGAAGGGTTCGCAATGATGTTCACAAGGGAGTAAGGTGACTGTTTAAACCTTATGAGTCACATGCACATGAGAAAGAGAATGGCTTAGGAAAGGTGTCAACACTAGACTGCCTTACATTAGATTCGATGCCATCTAGGTAAATATTATGATGGTGCGTACAAAAGCGCAAGTGAGCAGATGTTATCCATTTGGATCAGAAGGTTATATAAGAAATTCATCACGTGTAGTCCTTTGTGGAGAATGTGGGGAAGCAAATGGGGATTATTAACCTAGGGTTATAACTCATTTCAAGGTAATCATTATAGAACTTAATTCCTCAAGAGTTTGTAAATAAGAGAATTGTGATAAAAAGGCTTCACGAATAATTCGTCTCGTTCAAAAAGTAGGTACATGCAATGTTTTGTAATCCACTGACTTGTTAGGACCGTATTTATGCAGGCTCTTAAATATAGATGTACATATAAAACAAGGAAAAGTTATGATGTGTTCAGAATAATGTACTAAGGAGTGACTTACTTGGTGACGTTAGGTTGACATGGCAGTACCTTAACTGATGCCCCCTGACTCCACATCCATAACATACATTGGTACAATAGTGACATACGCCCGAAGGACATCTCCTACACTTCACGCAACGGGGATGAGATCCGTTAACTGACTCGCCCCACTGACCTGATATTTACCCTTTATGCATACATCACAAACATCCACCTTATCCGTCCTCCAAGCCTCCATGGCGTGAGTAACAATCTCTGTACCAGTTTTCTGTGTAGGGCTTTGCAATTGCCCAATACTACCACCCCTAATACGCTCATGAGCATACTCACGACGCGATACCAAATGTTCCTTCCCACATATCGGGTAGACTGCGACGACTGTACACAACCTGGGACATTTGTTTTTCTTGGGCCCCCTCTTTCCAAAACCTTAACATATTTCCAGAGTCATCCAACATGTTCCTAAGTGGTGCTTCTTATAAATCAATCATTTTGGCTTATTGGTACAAACAACCCTCTTTCGCTTTTTAGGTGCCTGTGCCACATGATACGGTGGCACCGTGACATTGATAGGAACAAGGACACTTCCCCTAGGACTCGCTGCCTCGAACTCGTGGATTACTCGTCTGGAAAATGAGACATTACGAGGAAAATAACTTTCTATCTTGAGCTCTACTGCACGATCTGGAGTATCAAAGAAGGTTGACATTCCTAAATTCCCAAGTAGCCTCCTAATTATATATGTGGTCAACAACACACCGATAAGAAGGACTCTACTAGACACAGCTCCAAGACATCCTAGGAAACTTTAAAACCTTAGGCTCTTATACCAAGCTTGTCATGCCCCGACCTCGGGGAGCGCGAGATACCACGGTTAAGCAAGCTTGAGAGATGCCTTCTACCAAATCTTGCCCATTAACAATATAAGAATCGGTACAAGTGATAGACATGAAAAGGGTCAAGTGTTCCACATTCCTTTCCACATATTCAAAAGAGATACATTTACGATTTACAAAATAATACAAGTTTATAGATATGATGAAAAAGATGCTTGCCAAAGTACAACCACTTCTAGTTCAATTCCAAAAATCAAACACCACCCACATCATGTCTACGGAGCCTTTAAGTACAATCGAAGAGTAATATGGAAGTGTCGGCGACAAGGCCCCCGCTATACCTCAAAACACAAAGTACAACATCAGGTGACATCGGGCCCGAAGTAGAGTAGGGCTCACCAAAACTTGTTGAATAGAGAGTGACTGCTAACAAGGACCAAAGCTGCCCGTTGATGAACAAGCTGCATCCATTAAAGATGTAGTGCCCCCGGCAAAAGAGACGTTAGTACATGTGGAATAGTACTAGTATGTAAAGCTGAATGTCCTATTTCGAAAAAGAACGCCAATATCAGAAGGGGAAACACCATGGAATCAACAAGTAACAATCAATGATATCCAATTGCCAAGTTAAAACATAACAATTTTCGAAACAAGAAAATAATATATATTTGTAGTTGGGAGATCATTAGCAATGATATACCATCATGTTTTTAGCTGGGAGTTTGATCATGCCCGATCGGCTAGGCCATCTCCCCACGAACAATGTGGTTTGACATGTGATGCGAAAAAAAGGTGTTACCAAGAGTAGTACCACCATGTGCGCAACACGGCATCTGATCTCCATCCGATCAGCTAGGCTGCCTTCCCACATATGCCGTGTGGGTCGACTTCCCAATTCACAACTAATAGCAATTTCATCCCAAACAAGGGGAATAATCACAATCCACCACAATCCACCCTTATACCGACATGTGTAGTTTCAGGTGTAGGCCTTATGACCCACCCTTCCTCGGTTTGCTAATGATACTCCCAAAAATATTTTTTTTGTTTTTGCACATAAAGGTAACATAAATACAAATGTACTCACCTCATCGTCTTTCACATTGCACAAATCTTCATTAGTATTTTCAACCACTCACAACAACATTATTTCCTTGGCTCTTTTGGCCATTCACAAGATTCTTTACTCTTGGCACGACGACCGTATTTCATATTCCACACTTTCTTCTCTTTACTTTCAAGGATCACCATCAAACATTAACCTATAGAATATTTCCAAAATCACAACTTTAAGTTCATTAATAACGAAGGATTTAAACATGTTAGATCCCTTTTCAAAGTATGGAGCACAATGACTTGTAATAATAACACAAGTTTAAAATCATAAGCAGGTAATACACCATACCTTTCTAATGCTTCCTCACAAAAGGCAACACAGAATTTCAACTCTTAAGTACATGAGAACTCAAGTCACATTGGAAATATTTATAAAGGAGGGCATGGTGGTTTACGCTTTAACATGACTTCAGTTCAAATGCACTAGCTACAACAACCATGGCCACGTTTTATATCTCACTCTCAGTTCTTTTACTTTCAAGCATATGTTATAGATAATAAAAGCATTTGGGATAAAGGCCTTAAGCATAAATATGAACAATAGGGGTATTAGGCGCATTGAGTTTTATTTCACAAATGGGAACAACAACATGTAATTTAAACATGATTTGAAATCATACTTTCTCGACATATTGGTCATACTAGGATACATTCCTGACGGAGAACAAAAGACGATAGGAGAATTTGGTGCACATTATTTAGTATATATATCTCAACACAAGCTTATTCGGAACAATCAAATAATGAATAATACAGAACACGTGAATTAGGAACTTGGGTCAACCATACTTGAAACTCACGGAAACATCACGGAATTCGATTCCAAGAGAGAAGTTTAGCCAACATACCTGAAATTCGCCCCTTAATAGTACTACGATGGTCCACGGCACACAACTTCAATCTACAACAATGCAACTCATTTGTACCAATATTAGTAAGATTTCTTTACTTTAAGTCATGTAGACTTTTTGTGAAACATCTAATGTGCATATCTTTCTTCAACCTCGTTATATGCGAGGCCGCGCGTACGGTATAGGTCTGGTAAAATTGCCATAGCATTCTATAGAAATATCCAAATGACAAACGATTTGTTGTGTTGGAAACTAGACTCAAAGGGATTCAATATGATAAGTAGATAACCTCTAACTCTTCATAGTTTGATAGCAGCATGCGTTTGAAGTCGGATCTTGTGCGAATTGAGACATCCTTTCCACTTATTGTATCCAACTTGTTCCACACAAATTCTTGGCATTCACAAAACTTCTTAGTATGTTTCAACACACCTTAAACATATATTTTCATTTCAGAATTATGTGGTCCTATCCCATAGGTCTCCTTTGATACTCGAATACATTATCCTCAAAAACTGCTAGCGCTCTTTAAAATCTTAAATCATTAGGAAATTTTAACAGGGCCTTACACTTGGGACGGATGTATTGATTCCTCGACAGTGTTATTTAATAAAGTTGGAGTTTTCTCATTGTATTTATAATATATATTGTTTGTCTTACCTATCGAGTAGTGTTAGGTGTCGTCGCGACTTGGTGGGGTTTTCGGGTCGTGACAAGTTGGTATCAGAGCCCTAGGTTCATAGGTTCTACAAGTCGTGATCAAGTGTCTAGCAGAGTCTTGTGGATCGATATGATGATATCTATACCTATATTCTAGCGGCTATAGGGAATCTAGGAAAATCTCCACTCTTTCTTTTCTTATCGAGCAAATTTTGTTTAGGATGGCGTCAAACATTTGATTCCTTTCTCTTCGATCTATATGCGATGTTGAGTACTCGGTATTAGCTTTGAACTGACGGCTTGTGATGTTGTGGATTAGGCACGAGACGTGTTTTATGTTGTATAGGTAGAATAGTATGGGTGTCATGACACAACTCCCACCGGAGCCGCGACAGTGCCTAATACTACTTGCAATAACAACGAATTTGAGTAAACATGATTGAATAAACTGATGAAAACAACAACGATACTACTACTGCCATCCCAATGATCTGGTGTCAACGAGTACATGAGTACTACTGAATATTAAAATACAAATCCAAATCCTCAATACAATTATCTAGATAATAGAACCGTAACAAAAGAAATAAATGGAAGAGAAATCCAAGGTCAGCGGACGTAATAACAGCTACCTTGTAGTCTCTCAAGTACCGGTACCAGCACAACTCTAGCAATCAACCCTTTCGGAAGTACCTGCATATGCACACGAGTGTAGTATGAGTACAATGACCCCGTGTACTCAATAAGTAACAAACCTAACCTTGTGCTGAAAGCACTGAAGAGCTTAGTAGAAACAGTCAGAGAACAATATCAATAACTAGTAACAACTCAAGATGTAAAGGAAACGGTTTAAATAATTAACCCAGTGGCAGCATGCTCAGCTCGTTCACATATAAGGAATTTAGACATGCTTTCCAAGTATAACAATTTAAGCCCAACACAGATAAAATATTTCATTAACCAGCTAGCATCAGGAAAGTACATCTCTGTTCCTACACGTATGATATTGATGTCAAATCAACAATATCACATTGAAACCATTAAGAATAACCACGCAGCAACACTTAGCACTGTACGGTTCCAGGCATAGATTCCCATCACCAAAGCTGTACATATAACACTGTGCGTCCCCCAATTATTGGTATGTCAGACTCTGGAAGGGCGGATCCTACCCAAGCGCTAACTATAATCACATAACCCAATAGTGAGGCCTGGGGCACGCGTTGCCCATAATCAATAACACTTAGCCCATATGAGCCTGGCGTGCACGTAACGTCAAAATCAATACCAAATCGGCTCTATGGCTCGAGCTCGGTCATCAACTGGTCAAGTCTCAGTTAACCACCTCTCATAATATTTAATTCAACAATGTTACACATATGAGGCATCAACAACATGTGAGGAAACTAATAAGAAAGTAATGAGACAGAGATATGATATATGAATATACAATCATGACTGAGAGTATGCGTAGAATTAAGGCAAATAGCTCAGAAACGGCAAGCATAGCCCTATCAAGTCTCTAACAAGTAGCACATAGCCTATTCATGATTTCTAACATGAATCATAACTCAAATAATCATATAGGCTTAGAAAGCACAGATATAACAAGGCATGATAGCCAAATAATCCCACAATTGCCTAAAATCCACCCCTAATCATGAATACTCAGGTGCACGCACACACGCTCGTCATTTAGCATGTAAGTCACCACAATACCTCGCATGTGACGTAGTTCCCAGGATTAAATACCTTCAAATCAAAGTTTAGATATGTTACTTACCTCAAATTGCACTAATCAATATTCTAAAAAGCCCTTGCCATGCGAATCAGCCTCCGAGCGACTTAATCTAGCCAAAGCAACTTAATATCATCAATAAGAGCCATATGAATAAATCCCACAAAATAAAGCTAAGATCTTTAGTCAAAATAAAAAAGTCAACCTAAAACGTCAACCCTAAGATCGCACCCCGAAACCCGATAAAACTCACAAATTCTGAACACCCATTCAAATATGAGACCAACCCTACCAATTTATCCAATTATAACAACAAATCGACCCCCAAATCACCAAATCTCTCTCTCCATTAACATAGCTTAAAATCCCCAATTTCCACCTTAAATTCACATAAATTAGGTGAGATAATCAATGGGTAATAAATAGCTACCAACAAAATTGAATAATTTTTACTCACCTCTTCAATTGCAGCACAACGTTTCTCAAAGATTGCCCTTAGCTGAGCTCCACAACTCCCAAAATGAGAAAAACAATGAAACCCTCGATTATAAAATCCACGCAGCATTTCCCACATCTGCGGTCCAAATCACCGCACCTCCGATACCGCATTTAGGTCCAATTCTCGCATCTATGAGATCCATTTATGTCTCGACCATGCGCACTTGTGGTCCCTTCTCTGCACCTGCGGGACCAGTTCTGTGATCCTGTCTCTGCCCCTGTGATCTCACCTGCTTCCATCCAAGTGCGCATTTGCAGACCTTCGCGCGTATATGTGCATCTGCATCTACGGACCTAGCGTAGCCCACCCTTCATCTGCACCTGCAATAAACAGGCCACTTGTCCAGCTTCACACTTGCAGCAAATCCTCGCAGGTGCGATTGCACCAGAGTTCCAAAACTTCAGCAACTCCTCAAAGTCTGTAAATGATCTGTCAACCATCTGAATCACACCCTAAGCCCCCGGAACATCTTCCAAATATACCAACAAGTCCTAAAACCTCTTACAATCTTACTCAAAGCCTCAAATCACATCCAACAACACCAAAGCTAGAAATCGCACCCCAATACAAATCTAATGAAATTAATGAATTTCCAATATCCAAAACTCGTGTCGAACCATATCTAATCAACTATGAATGACCTCAAATTTTGCATGCAAGTCCCAAATGACACAAAGGACCTATTCCAACTTCCAGAACCACAATCTAAACTCGATATCAACAAAGTCAACTTCCGGTCAAACCTCTCAACCTTTCAAACCTTCAAAATTCTAACTTTCGCCTAAAAGCACCAAACCAACCTACAGACATTCAAATCCATATCCGGACATACGCCTAAGTCCAAAATCAACATACAAAGCAATTGGAATCATTAAAATACCATTCCAAAGTCGTCTCCACAAAAGACAAACTCCGGTCAACTCTTTCAACTTAAGCTTCCAACCTTGGGTCTAAATGTCTCAATTCACTTCGAAACTTCCTCAAAACCAATCCAACCACCCCGGAAAGGCACATAAACACAAATAAACATAGAAGAGGCATTAAATAGGGGATCGGGGCTACAAGACATTAAACGACCTGTCAGACAGTTACAATCTCCCCCATTGAACAAATGTTCATCCTCGAACGAGTCTAGAATCATACCTGGAGTTTAAAGTAGATGAGGATATCTGCTTCGCTTGTCCTGATTGGTCTCCCAAGTTTCCTCCACGAGTGGCTAACCTCTTCAATCCACTTTCACTAATGCTATAATCTTTGACCTCAACTTCTAAACTTGCCGGTCCAAAATGGCCACCCGCTGGATAGCCTGCTTAATATCTCGTGGCTTTATGAATATTCGCATTTATTTTAGAGTCGGAATGGGACCGTTCCTAGTGAGCCATGTGCCATGTGTGGTGAGATATAATTATAGTCTATCTATTGTATTTGTGTTTATAACTTATTAGGTATGTGAGTTGATGTAAAATTTTAGGTGATGCTCGATTTGAGGAATGATTTTAGGCTTCATTTGATCTTTTTGAGCTTTATTGCTTAGCACAAACAAAATTATCCCTAGTTAATCCTTTTTGAGCCTATAGACTTTTATTTAGCACCCACATTACGAGCTTATACCCTTTTCTTCTTAATTGATATTTTTTTAACCTTTTACCTCTTAAAGAACTTTAATTGTAAAATGATCACTAGAAGAAGTAAGAAGGTACTAAGTGTGAAGTGGCTTTTGAGTGGAACCAATGAAAGGAAGAAAGGTCCACTTGTTTTGAAAAGAATACACCACTAGTGGTAATTGCAAAAGAGGAAAAGATAGTTGAAAAAAAAAGAGAAAAAGAAAAAAATGTAGATGAATAAATATCTTATTTTTGCTAGTGTAGTATAAATTAAAATAGTGCTTATAGAAGAAGGAAATATTTTTTGGGGGTGATATTATTTGTGAAGTTGAAGTTGGATTGAGGAAATATGCATTTAAAGTTGATTATGTGATGTGTTAAAGTTCTTAGGAGGGTGAACCACTATTTATAAATATATCATACCTGTCCCTTAGCCCATATTACAACCATGAAAAAGTCCTAATTGATTTTAGATCGAGTGAGCCTATATTAGTAGATTTTAGCTGATGTGATTCTTTGAGTTAACAAAGAACCAACCAACCAGGATCAAGATCTTGAAACGAAAACGTAGTTTGTGGGCCGGTTTTAAGAAACAACGTATACGAAATTTTAGGACTCGGAATCTGATGACTCAAAAACGAAGTGAAAGATGACGATCTAAACTATAAGAAAGACTATTTACTCATTCAAAACGAGTAAATGTTGATGATGCACCAAGTCAATGAAAGTTATGATTATATTATATCAAAAGAATGAATATAGATCAAGAAATGTATTCTCCAATGATCAAGAACTAAAAAAGTTCCTAAAGTCACCACTTAGAATCAATTAATGTGATAACGAAACACTAAACACAATTGAAAAGTAGATAAATACTACCACCACCTTGCTTGAAACCAAAAACAAGGATAAAAAAGACAAAATAGAGAAGAACACTCTATTGCAAATTAGGGCAAAGGTCAAAAACGTGAATTTCCTTTTTATAAGACACTAGAACCCTTTATATAGGCCTAGGATCTCTTCTTTGATGACTATTATTCCTATTCTAATGAGGAAATAAAATTACTAAAGACAAAGAAAGTAAAACCGCTATTCCTCAAGGAAAAGAAACTAGAATACTAATAAAAGGAAAATCCTTATTCTGAATGGAATAAGATAACACCTATTTTAGAAAGGAAAGAATCTTGGCTTCTTGAAATCAATCTTTCCTTTTTAAAGAAGCTCAAGTTTGATTTCAAGAAGCCAATATTCTTTCCTTTTTAAAAATAGGAGTTATTTTATTCCTTTTAGAATAAGGATTTTCCTTTTAATATGATTCTTGTTTCTTTTCCTTGAAGAATAGGGATTTTATTTTTCTTGTCTTCAGTAATATTATTTCTTTATTAGAATAGGAATTTCAGTCATTAAAGAATAGGAATTCATGTTTTTGAGCTTTGCCCTAATTTGCAATAAAGTGTTATTCTCTAGTTTGTCTTCTTTATCCTTGTTTTTGGTTCCAAGCAAGGTGGAGATAGTCTTTATTTTCTTTTCAATTGCGTGTGCTATTTCTTTATCACGTTAGCTGATTACGAGGGGTGAATTTAAGAACTTTTTAGTTCTTGATCATTCAAGAATACGTTTCTGATCTAAGTTCGTTCTTTTGATATAATAGAATCATAACTTTCACTAAATTGGTGCAACATATTTACTTTTTTTTGAACGAGTAAAAAGTCTTTCTTATAGTTCAAATCGTCATATTTCACTTTGTTTTTGAATCATTAGATTCCGAGTCCTAAAACTTCAGACACGTTGTTTTTTAAAATTGGCCCTCAAATCTCCTTTTCGTTTCAAGATCTTGATCCCGATCAGTTGATTCTTTGCTAACTCGAAGAATCACATCATTTACATTATGGCCAAGCCTATGGTACCAATTGCATGTATGTGATTTCTTTGTGAGAGTGACAGATTTCTTTGATATATTTGAGCCCTTAAACTATATTTGATCATGAGATTCAAATGTGTGGGTTCAACTTACTCTCTTGTTCTTGTTTAAGGGCACATGGTTTCACGAGGGGTCGGTAACATTATTAGACTTATCTACAGTGTTGAGTATTCAAGTCATTAGTGCACGGTTACATTGAGTCGGTTTTGGAGGCTAGGATTGTTATGAGCATGTTGCCTTTGTTTGCATATTTTTTAAGTTTGGCATAAGAAAAAGGGAAGTATGTTTTTGAATGCATATGCTAAGCTTAAATGTTGCTATCAACCATAGTCATTGGTGTAGTGTGCTTCTAATGCGTTAAGTATAAAGTGCTCAAAGATAGTGTAAATTTTGGTGGACTCAAGGACGAGCAACGTTTAAGTGTTTGGGGTTAAGAAATTGTGTAATATGAGCTAAGTCCCCATTTATCCCTCTTTTACCCAGCTGCAGATGTTGCATTTGCAAACACTATGTGATTTCCACAAGTATGACACACTGATCGCAAATGCGATCAGTGCATTAAACCCGTAAATGCGACATATTTATTGCGAATGTGAACTCCCAACCTTCGCAAATGTGGATAATTGCTTCACATATGCGAAGCTATCCTAAATGCTCAGTGGTCGCAAATGCGGCAAAAATTTGCAAAAGCGACAACCCAACATTCACAAAACCACATTTTTCCTCACAAATGCAAGGACACCAAGCCCAGCCCCTTTTTCAAAAATAAGATCTATTGACGTAAAAGCGAAATTATCTACAGACTTGCAATAGCAACTGCTGAGTACTATAGTTGCAAACCCATCGTAACCCATCCAAAACTCACCAGAGCCCCTCGAGCTCAAAACTGAATATGCACATGAGGATCACGCTCTACAGTTTGAGGGAGAAAAGATTTTGCTAAATTCTACAAATGCATTTTTTGGCTTGATTTGATGGCATTTTAGGGCCATGTGGTGTCTAGTGAGGTGATCAAGGTGGATCTGATGAAGCTTGGGGCAGTTCAGAGTTGGCCTAGACTGTCTTCAGCAACAAATATTCGGAGCTTCATGGGTTTAGCAGGTTATGATCGCCATTTTGTGGAGGGTTTTCATCCATCACAACCCCTTTGACTAGATTGACCGATAAGGGTGCTCCGTTCATATGGTCTAAGGAGTGTGAGGTGAGCTGTCAAAAGCTCAAGACTGCATTGACTACAACCCCAGTGTTGGTGTTGCCTACAGATACAGGACCTTACACTTTGTAATATGATGCATCGCGTATTGGGCTTGGCACACTGTTGATGTAGGACAGTAGGTTTTATGCGTCTCGGCAGTTGAAGGTTCATTAGAAGAATTACCATATGCATTACATAAAGTTGGCAGCCAATGTTCACGCGTTGAAGATTTGGAGGCACTTTCTATACGACGTCTTATGTGAGGACTATACCGATAATCGGAGTCTCCGGCACTTGTTCAATCAGAAGGACCTTAATTTGCAGCAGCGGAGATGTTTAGAGTTGCTGAAAGACTGTGATCTCACCATATTATATCATCCGGAGAAGGCCAATGCGGTGGCCGATGCATTGAGTATGAAGGCTGAGAGTGTGGGAAGTTTGGCCTATTTACTGGTAGTAGAGAGGCCACTAGCCATGGATGTTCATGCTTTGGTCAATCTTTTGGGGAGATTGGATGTTTTGGAGCCTATCTGAGTTCTTGTTTGCATTGTTGCACAATCATCGTTATTGGAGCGCATCAAGGCTCGCTAGTTGGATGATCCTCAATTGTTGGTATTGAGGGACACGGTGCAACAGGGTGGTGCTAAGGAGGTTGTGATTGGTGATGATGTTATTGTGCGGCTTCTAGGCCAAATTTGTGTTCCAAACGTTAATGGGTTGATAGTTTTGATCCTCGCATGGGCTCACAGCTCGCGTTGTTCCATTCACCCAGATGTCACGAAGATTTATCATGACTTGAAACAACACTATTGATGGCAGCGACTAAAGAAAGCTAATTGTTGCTTATGTCTCTCGGTGATTGATTTGTCAACAGGTAGAGTATGAGCAGCAGAAAGCAGGAGGATTGACTCAGAGATTGGAGATACTGGAGTGGAAGTGGGAGCTTATCACTATGGATTTTGTGATAGGCTTACCACGGACCTTGAAGAAATATGATACAGTCTAGGTTATAATGGACGGGTTGACTAAGTTCGCACACATCATTCCAGTGATGACTTCATATTGTTTAGAGCGGTTAGCTCAGCTTGACATATGGGATATTATCCACCTGCAGGCGTGCTCGTTCCCATCATTTCTGACCGAGGGACATAGTTCATATTCCATTTTTGGAGTGCACTACAGTGAGAGTTGGGCACACAGGTAGATTTGAGTACAACATTCCATTCTCATACGGACGAGCCGTCCGAGCGCACTATTCAGATCTTGGAGGACATGTTACGTGCCTGTGTTATGGATTTCAGAGGTTCATGAGGTCAGTTTCTACAGCTCGCAGAGTTTTCTTACAACAACAGCTATCAGACGAGCATCCAGATGGACCCGTATAAGGCCTTGTACAGGAGGTGATGTCGTTCGCCGATTGTTCGTTTGAGCCCAGAGAGGCTAGATTGTTAGGCATTGATTTGGTCCATGATTCTATGGAGAAGGTTAATGTAATTCAGGAGTGACTTCGTACAGCACAATCCAGACAGAAGAGTTATGCTGATAGGAAGGCTAGTGATGTTACATATATGGTGGGTGAGAAGGTGCTGCTCAGAGTTTCGCCCAGGAAAGGTGCAATGAGGTTCCGGAAGAAGGGTAAGTTGAGACATCAGTATTTTGTCCCTTTTGAGGTGCTTGAGGCAGTTGGAGAGGTGGCCTACAGATTTTCCTTGCCATCTAGTCTATCAGGAGTTCACCAAGTATTTAATGTTGTTGGAAACAAAACGTATTTCATATCTTTACAATTATCTATAACTAAATCAGAGTCAAAATGCCTGATGCAACAGAATCACTGTATGAGTGAACACTGCAAGTTATAGAGTTTATGGTTTTCCTTTTTTAGCCCTTTTTATACAATAGAATATAACCCGTAGTGTCACATCAATTAAGAACTGATTAAATGGCTTCGTCCTCTCTCCCAAAGAGGTAATCCTTAGCTCCACGTTCCTATGATCATACTTTTTCTTTTCTCCTTTCTCAGATACTAGAAAAAATTGCGATGAAAGTTTTTGGTCTAAATATTTCCCTTATGTTATTGCATGCGCATCTAAATGACCACTATTGGCTTCAATATTACGAATGTGTTTGGTTTGTATGTTTGACGTGCTGATATTGCAATGCGCATCTAAATGTGCCTGTATTTGCTTCAATATTACACCACAGGCTCTGAAAAAAGATTATTATCTGTGCAGGAGCATCTCATTTCATTGTTCTTTACTTTTGCAGCTATTGTCTAGAAAAACTCTCCGTTGATGATGACAGTATCGATTGGATATGTTGGGATTGTGCTCCCACAGTTGCTTAGGTCGAAGGGTTGAGAAAGAGTGAACAGATAACTGTGCGAAAGATTCATGCTATGGATATTCGAATGGAATGGTGAAGTAAGCTTAACAGTTGTAAGCTAAAAGTTAAAAGAATAGATAAGCTAAACATGACGCAATAGGAGCAGTCTAATCATCTACAACCCATAGTCCTTTTCAGGTTTTGCAAAAGGAGAGGCCTTCATTTCATGAAACTAAAGAAAAAAAAGACATTGGAGAATGATGTGGAGAAGTATGCTGTTCGGAACAGCAAATTGAATCAGTAAAAGCAGGGAACACTCCACTAGAGGGAAGCGCCATGAGGCTTATTGTTTACCATTGAACAAAGAGGAAGATGGAATGGTGCAAAGATCTCAATTAAGAGGTGGCTCTTCTCAATGAGATGCAAACAGTGCTCAATCGCCTATTGAAATTGGAAAACAACAAGATATGAGAAAACGAAGGAGGTAGTTTGTAGTTCTTGATGATGACAGTGATTCTGATGGAAAGGGTGGGGCAGTTGGTGAATATTTTTCTTCTTCAATCTCTGATGAGCATTATTTTCCACTCGACAATTCATATAATGAACCTCAATTAGAATCTGCGAATTATTTGCCTGCGCAGCCAGTTATTGAGCCCATTTGGAGGTGGCACTTGAACTTCAACCTCTTTAGAACTCATACCTCACATTAGATTTGCCTCCCTATGAAAGGCTTTTTCAGCAATCTCCACAAGAACTCAGATCTTAATTTTCTTTTCTTGGCGATTAGTTATCTCTGCTATTGCCTCTCCACCCCTCTTCCCGCAACTTCTGGGTGCAACCTTTATCTGTTGTTTTTAAAAGAAGAAAACAAAATGCTAGTAGAATTCCTTTTTGAATTCGAAAGACAAAATGAATTTTTTATTCACTATCTTTATTTTAACTATAGGGGATTTTTTCTCTTCAATAGAGAGAGGGAAACCAGTATAAATATCTTAGCTCATACATCAGGCAAAGCCTGTAAAAATGCAGCTAAGGCAGCAAAGGGGCTTCCAATGAATCTTGATGTAAAAATTATGGCCAAGAGTGATGTATGGCCGAAGAGTTTCCTAAGGTTGCCACCAACAGACAACGATATTGCTCTGTATCTCTTCCCCGAGCTTGAATGGTAACTTCTTATTATAATTCACTCATTGAACATTATGGTCTGGATGTTCTGGAACTTTGTCTGATAATATTGTGTTAAATGGATGAAAATTCTTATGAGGCTCTGTTGGAAGAGGCAATTGAAAATGATCTCGCAATGAGCGCAACTATTGATGACTTGAAGAGCTTGATGTTTTCATCTTGTGAATTGCAAAAGAAAGACTGTAGTAAATGATGAATTTCTGCCTCCCAAGTCTTTATTTGCTTCCCGCTGAACCAACATATCAGTTGTATTCAAACACTTAATAGACCTTCTACGGGGATTCGTAGAAAATATATTTGTGGGGCGTGTTTAGACCCAAGCGACGTTCATGTCCAAATATATCGACTGCTAACGTTTTTGCACAAACTAGCAGCACCCAGAATGCAGCTCCGAGCTATCAACCTAATGAAGTGGAAGGTGCAAATACGGATAGTTCACCGGCCCATAGTTTCATGAGTCCCTTGAGCGTATTGGAAGGTGTGAATTCTGGCAGTATTCAGGACCACTGCACAAGTCCCTTGAGCTCTTGTTTTAACATTATTTCTACAAACATTCTCCTTGCCATCCTGAGAGTAGACTCAATAGTATGGAACGCGTGTGTGGTAGGAATTTGGATGCAAAGAACCAAGATGTTGAACAGCATGACAAATGCCCACAAACATCTGATATTTATGTCTCTACATAAGGAAATGGACTAGGTGAATCAAAACTCAAGCTATCTACTTGAAAACTCAATTTTCACAATTTTTCACATGGCGCGCCGAAATGTGCTCGTATCACCCTGGACCCAAACCAAACATGACAAGTCCAAAAACATCCTACGAACCTAGTAGAATCGTCAAAATACTAATCAAAGGTCATTTACCAAGAATGTTGGCTGTGGTCAACTCTAGCCTCAATTTATGTCAAAATTTTAATTTTCTTCAAAATTTGACGTAAAAATTATCTGAAAAATGACACGTACCATGCATGCAAATCAATATATATATAATAAAGCTACGAAGGGTCTGGGAACACTGTAATTTGAGCTAGTGGTTGAAATGGCCTATCGGGTCGTCCCATTCTCCATATCTAAAAGAAACATTCATCCTCGAATGAAAATAGAAAAGTACCTGAATTGGTAAAAAGGTGGGGTATAGATTCCACATATCGGCCCCGGACTCTCATGTAGCCTCCTTAATCGGTTGATCTCTTCATTGCACTTCCGTAGAAGGAAAACTCCAGGATCTCAACTTACAAACCTACTAGTCTACAATAGTGACCGGCTCCTCCTCATAGGTCAAGCTCTCGTCAAGTTGCTCCATGCTGATATCCAAAACATGTGATCTATCCTCATGGTATTTCCAAAGTATCGAGATGTGAAATACCGAATGTACCCCTGCTAGGCTAGGAGGAAATGGAAGCGTATATACAACCTCCCTAACTCTCTCCATGATATCAAACGGGCCGATAAACCTTGAGCTCATCTTTCCTTTATTTTCGAACAACATCACGCCCTTCATAGGTTGCACTCGGAGAAGTACCTTCTCACCCACCATGTAAGCTAGATCTTGAACCTTCTGGTCTGCATAACTATTCTGCCTGGACTAATCGGTGCAAATTAACTCTTGAATCACCTTAACCTTCTCCATAGAATCACGGGACCAAATGAGTACCCCAACAATCTAGCCTCTCTAGGCTCAAACCAAATAATCTGCGAACGACATCGCCTCCTATATAAGGCCTCGTACAGAGCCATCTAGATGCTTGCTGGATAGCTGCTGTTGTAGGCAAACTCTGTTAGAGGTATGAATTGGTCCCACTAACCTCCAAAATCTACAGAGCATGCCTGCAACATATGCTAAAATATCTGAATAGTGTACTTAGACTTTCCGTTCGTCTGAGGATGAACAGTGACACTCAGCTCGACCCGCTTGCCCAACTCATGTTGCATGCTCTCTAAAAATGCAATGTGATTTGCGTGCCTCGATCAGAAGTGATGGAAATGGGCACGTCGTGCAATCGGATCTCCCTGATGTAAATCTAAGCCAACTGCTCCGAAGAACAGGAAGTGATTAGGGGAATGAAGTGTGGAGCCTTGCTCAACTAATGCACAATAACACAAACTGCATCATATGTCCTCAAGGTCCGTGGTAAGTAAACCACATAATACATAGTGATGAGCTCCCACTTCCATTTTGGTATCTCCAATCTCTCAGTCAACCCACCCGATTTCTGATGCTTGTACTTCACCAGTTGACAGTTCAAAAACCAAGAAACATAAGCAACAATATCTTTCTTCATTCTCCGCCACTAATGGGGTTGTTTCAAGTCATGACAAATCATCGTGACACCAGGGTTAATGGATAGCACGAATTGTGAGCCTCTTCAAGGATAAACTCTCTCATCCAATAAACATTTGGAATACAAATCCGGTCTTGAAGCTACATAACACTATCATCAGCAATCACAACCTCCTTAGCACCACCATGTCATTCAACACCAACAAGCGAGGATAATTAAACTAGTGAGCCTTGATACGCTCCAATAACGAGGACTATGCCAAAACACAAGCAAGGACCCGCCTAGGCTCTGAAACATCCAGCCTCACGAACTGATTGGCTAGAGCCTAAACATCCATGGCTAGTGGCCTCTTAATTGCAAGTAAATATGCCATACTACTTATGCTCTCAGCCTTCCTACTTAATACATCGGTCACCATATTGGTCTTCCCCGGATGATATAATACGGTGATATCAAAGTCTTTCAACAACTCTAACCATCTTCGCTGCTCCAAATTAAGCTCCTTCTGCCTGAACAGGTGCTGGAGAATCTGATGGTCGGTATAGTAAAATAGTGCCTCCAAATCTTTAGCGAGTGAACAATGGCTCCCAATTCCAAATCATGCACAGGATAATTGTTCTCATGAACCTTCAACTGAAGATACGCGTAGGCAATAACTCTATCGTCCTGCATCAACACTGCACCAAGTCCAATACACGATGCATCATAATACACGGTGTAAGATCCTTAACCTGTAGGTAATTCGAACAAACGGGCTATAGTCAATGCAGTCTTGAGCTTCTAAAAGCTCACCTCACACTCATCGGACCATCTAAAAGGAGCACCCTTCTGTGTCAATCTAGTCAAAGGAGCTCCGACGGATGATAAACTATCCACGAAACTGCAGTTATAACCCACCAAACGAAAGAAGCTTCGGATCTTTGTAGCTGAAGTAGGTCTAGGCAGGTTCTAAACTGCCTCAATCTTCTTCAGATCCATTTTTATTCCTTCAATAGACACCATGTGGCCCAAGAAATCTACTGAATCAAGCCAGAACTCGCATTTAGAAAAATTAGCATATAGCTTTTTCTCCCTCAAAGTATGGGGAACGATCTTCAAGTGCAGCTCATGGTCCTCCTAAATGCGAGAATACACCAATATTTCGCCTATGAACACGATGGTGAAGGAATCGAGATACGACTGGAACATGCTATTCATACAAGTGCATAATGGCTGTTGGGGATTAGTCAGCCCAAACGACATCACCAAAAACTCAAAGTGACAATAGAGGGTCCTGAAAGCCGTCTTTGGAATATCTAAAGCCTGGGTCTTCAACTGATGTTATCCCAATCTCAAGTCAATTTTTCAGAATACCTTAGCACCGTCAAGCTGGTCAAGCAAATCATCAATACACAGTAGCGGGTACTTGTTCTTGACAGTGACCTTGTCCAGCCGCCTGTAGTCAATAAACATCCTCACATAGCCGTCTTTGTTCTTCACAAATAAAACCGGAGCACCTCAAGTTGAAACACTCAGTCTAATAAAACCCTTATCAAGCAACTCCCAAAGTTTTTCCTTCAATTCCTTTAACTCCACCAGTTCTGTTCGATATGGTGGAGTAGAGATGGGCTGAGTGCCCGACACCAAATCAATATCCCTATCAGGTGGCATGCCCGGTAGGTTTGCTGGAAACACATTTGGAAAGTTTCTCACCACCAAAACTGACTCAGCGGTATGATCCACTAACATCCCTCACAAACGATAAATATGCGATGTGCCCCTTCACAACCATCCATTGTGCGTTCGGAAAGGATACCACTCTACTTGGGACATAACCCAATGAACCTCTCGACTCCAGTCTCGGCAATCCCGACATCACCAACATCACGATCTTAGCATGACAATCCAGAATAGCGTGGTATGGAAACCAGTCCATGCCCAAAATCATGTCAAAATCCACCATATTGAGTAATAGAAGGTCTACCCTGGTCTCATAACCCCCCATAGTGTAACGACCCGATCGTCATTTTGAGCTTTAGAATTCTATTCGGTGGTTTGAGATTTTGAATAGCTTCATATTACGCAATATGACTTTGCATGTGTTGTTGGTTTCAATTTTCAAGTAGTTCGGGATGGATTTGGAAGAATGATTCTCGTTTTAGAGGCTTTAAGTTGGATGAGTTGACTAATGTTTGACTTTTGGGTAAACAGACTCGGAATCGGGTTTTGATTGTTCCGATATGTTTGTATTATTTCTTTGGACTTGTACATATGTTCGGATTTGGTATAAGAGTCCTAGAAAAATTCGACATTATTTGTCGAAAGTTGAAAATTTGAAGAACTTAAGAGTTCATAAGTTTCACCAAGGTTGACTTTGATATTTTTAGACTCCAATTGGTGTTTCGAGACTTTGGATAGATCTGTATAGTTGACTTAAAATTGTATGCAAAGTTTGAAAATAATCTGAAGTGGTTAAGTGTGATTTACACACTATTTTGAATGAATGAAGATTTAACAATTAAGACAAATTCTATTTGGTTTGACCCTTGATTCATTGTTGTGATGTTCCCGTGGGTGTTTAGAGGCTTTGGATAAGTTTGTACGATGTATTTGTACTTGCAGGTATGAGTAGATAGGGTCCCGAGGGGTTCAGGCGTATTTTAGACCATTGGTTGAGAACCTAGTTAAGTTAAGGATTTGAAATTTGATCATGGTCATATCGAGCCACGATGAACTATTTTCAGTGTTTTTGGTGCGCAAGCAGGTTCGTCACGTGTTTAATAATTGAAATGCATATATGGTTTGTGTCCAGGAGGTACCGAATAAGTTTTGGAGTGCTAAAACAAAGATTTTTTTATTGCTGTTTTTTTTTCTCATGCAAGTAATTACGAAAATGTCTTTTATGTCCCTCATGTTTTCAAATTTCTTTTAAAATTTCAAAATATCATTATCCCCCTTGTTTTAAGACCAAATTGGGTGATTCAATAAGCTATCTTGTGTGTAATCTCGCAAGGATCATACAAGACTTATCAAATGTGAGTTTCGGGATCATATAAGACCTGATGTAATCTGGGACCACTACAACATTTTTTTTTCTTGTTACGAAATTTAGTTACTTTTTTCTTACAAGGTTTTGGAGCTCGATTTTGGGCGATTTTGGAGGGGATTTTTACTACTTGGATTGGGGATAGTATTTTGTACTCGAATTTGTTATTATATCATAATTCCAACCTCGATTTTAGTGTTTAATTGATGATTTGAAATGGAGAAATTGGAATTTTGGTAAAAACTTTCTAAAACACAAATGGATGGCATGAAGGCCGAATCGAGGTCGTATAAGTGTGGGTATTTGGAATTTGATTTTTTGGGTTGACTTTTTAATATCAGTTAAAGATCGAATCTTTATTATCCGGAATTGTTTTCAATGGCTTTTATTTATGATATTAAGCTATTTTGGCTAGACTCGAGCGGTACGGAAGTGGATTTGCGCGGGAAGTGTCTTGCCTAACTTTGTGTGGGGGAACTACTCCTTTAGATTTTGGTTTAGTTATACTATTTGAATGTCACAACCCCATTCTCCCTTCATAGGATGTCGCGATGGCACCTAGTCTCTAAGACAAGGTAAGACTAACATACATGAAGAATTGACGAAAACAATAATAAAACTCCAAATTTAACAAATAGTTGTCATAAAAAGGACTCCACAATACAACTGAATATAATACCCAAAATCTGGTGGTACATAGTCACAAGCTCTACACGAGTATGCTAAACTGTCCCTATACAACAATATTTATAAAAGGAGAATGAAGTAGAAACTAGATGGAGGGTGACTCCGAGGCATGCGAACGTCGGCAGGTATACCTTGAAGTGTCCGATCCAAGTTCAACTCAGGGGTGCTTAGGCTGGTATGAAGTATCTGGATCTGCACAAAAAAATGTGCAGAAGCGTAGTATTAGTACACCACAGCGGTACCTAGAAAGTATGAAGCCTAACCTCGGTAGAGTATTGACGAGGTCTGGTCAAGACACCTACTAGAATAAATAAAGAAATTAAGCAGGTATAGTACAGTATAATAATGAAAACAATGGAAATGATACAATGAAGAAATATAACAAGAATAGGTACACTAAAAATAAGGTAATTAAGACATCAAAGAACAAACACATTATAAGAATGCCTAGGAAACAATGTAAACAAAACACAAGTGATGTAAATAAAAGGTATCAACAAGAATCACTACCGAGGTACCGCCTCGTAGTCTCATTTCACAACTAAAATCACAATCTTTCCTTATATCATCGCGAGAGCCTTTGCATTTAGTTTTGAAAATTATTCTACCGGAATAGCTACCTACGTTTTAGCACACCTTATCACACCACGTGGCATGAAGTAGTTCCCCTACTAGCAACACGCATATCAAGCCCACCTTATCTCACCGCTTGCGTATCAACCCCAATTTATCACTACCCGACCTCGGGGAGCGCGACCAGCGCTCAACCGAGATAACGGAGCCTAGCAAGCTTGTACAATACCTTCTACCGTAACTCACTCATGAATAAAGAGAAGATCCATTTCATTAGTTAGATGGAGGAGATTCATGTGAACAACAACACCAATTCATTATCAGCAGTTTCATCATCTATAAGTTTCAGAATCCATACACTTTCATGGTTTGATGCGGAATGTGCGATGTAATTACCAAAATTACTAGTTTAGCTTTCCAACACCGACATACCACCCACACAATGTCTGCGGAGCCTCTAATAGATACAAAAGAGTATGATGATATGCCGGCAACAAGGCCCCAGCTATACCTCAAAACATATACATGAGGACAAAAGATATACGACCCCGAATGAGCTAGGGCTCACCAAGTCAGCTAGGAAGAGGGTGTACAACTATCAACGATCAAAGCCGCCTGCTGTGGAACCACCTGTATCCAGTAAAGATGCAGTGCCTCCAGCAAAAGGGACGTTAGTACATGTGGAACAGTACTAGTATGAATGACTAAGCAAACAAATGATCAAACAAGAATGGACAATCATAAATCAATGGAGTCTCGAACAATACCCAAAACATCAAGTTAGGAACAAGATAAGTTTTCAAGTGATTTCCAGTTTTTAAGTTGGGAGATCCTTAGTACTGATATGCCGCTGTTTACAAATTTTATTTCAATTTCCAACACAGCCACCACTATGTGTGCGGCATGGCGTCCGATCACGACCCAATCGGCTAGGCTGCTTTATACGAGACATTAACCACGATCACAATTTCTATTTCAATTTCCAACACAATCACCACCATGCGTGCGGCATGGCGTCTGATCACGACCGGATCGGCTAGGCCGCCTCATATGAGACATCATCCTTTTCTATCAATCATCTTATTTCATACCTCTTTCATATCTTTTTATTTTGTTGGCACTAGTGGTCACAATTGTAATATCCCCTTTTCGTGTGGCGTGTTGGCCGTACTTCATATTTTATATTTCGTTCTCACCTTTTCACTTTCAACCATAATCGTGGATTTTAAAAAAAGCATTTATGTTCAAGACACTAAACATACATATGAGCAAATAAGAGTCTTAAGTCCATTGAGATTTCTTACACAATTGGCATTAGCTATCATTTGAAACGCAATTTGAAGCCATAACATTTTAGCTAAGCAACCAATACTTTGAACACATTGCCAAATGTTAGTATAACTTAACAAGAGCATTTTGAATGCATATTAAACACAAAAGTCTTTTGACAAAAAGTTTATTTGGAACAATCGATTCATAATGAGTAACTTGGGACTTACAATGGCATTGTGGGGTTTAATTCTAAGGGAAGAGTTTAGCCAACATACCTCACTTGAGCTTCCTTAAACTATAAAATGTTCCGGAAATCTTAGAAGCTTTGATCTATTTCAAAAATATAACAAATTGAACCAAAAATTTGGAAGATGATCATGGTTCCAGCTCATTTGAGCGTTTTATCAAACACTAGGCGTGCATTCAGGCTTTAAGGTCCTCCTATGGTGGATTCTTTCACTCCACTACCATATGTTTCCACAAAAGAGCTCAACAATCTTCCCAGTACCCTAGATGGTACATGCATGTAAAATAAACATCTCTCACACCTAATGATTCCTTTACTAATTACTCATTTTTAGTTAAATTTCAAAATTAAGGGATAGGTGTAGAATCTTACCTTTTGGTTGAAGACCTTGTGAATTACCCTAGAGAAATCTTCAAGGTTTGAGCAAAGATTGAAGATCAGCTCACTTAGCACTCCTCCTCTCACTAAACCACCTTCCTCCCTCTCTAAAATGTAAGAATGGACCTTCTAAAATGACCTTTAATAGTGTTTTATAAGAATGGGGTCAGGTTTATAAAACCAGAAAAATCAAGCTCCGAAACACTTTTGCGGTCGCATATGCGACCGCATAATCAGCAGAATGGGCTGCAAAATGGCCCCCGGAACTGGGCACTCCTGCCCCACTCTGCGGCCATTATGTGGTGCGCAGACCTGTTTTGCGGTTGCCATAATGCACTGCAGAACCTCCATCCGGAAAAATCTACATGCTTGTCCTGCGGTCGATGTGCGGCCCATGGAATGGTTTTGCGACCGCATAATTTACCATACAATACCATCCGAACTTGCCCAGTTTCCTGCTTCACTTTGATGCCATTCTGTGGCCCGCATAGTGATTATGCGACCGCATAGTGGGCCGCAGAAATGCCTTCTTGTACGAAAAATTTTCCTTTACTCCCCAGTGCATTGTTCAACCCAAAAAGTCCGTACCACGAAAGAAGTTCTACCATCACCAAACATATTAGCGTACCTGGCCACCACGGAACCTCGGGTTTTAGGTGAAATTTTAAGGGTCCTTAGATCCTCCCCCACTTCAGATTATTCGTCCTCGAATGAGGGTCTACATCCATCATTAGTACTTAACATGACCCAACTGTTACTTCATCCACTAGCATTCCCAATTTTTTACTAACTCCCCAAATTCCCAAAAATTTCGACAGAATTTCCCTTGTAACTGGGTTTACCCACCTGTCAGAGAATCCCTGAAACCAATCCTAACAACATGTACATAATCCATCGATGCAACATAATATGAAACAACACCAATCGTGGCCTCATAGGTAATATATTACTAGAAAGGAAATATCCTGAGCATAAACTGTACAAGTGATACATACTTCATATGAAGTAATTTCATAGAAACTGTTACATAGCTATTCAAACAAATCAGGGTACTTCTTTTTCATTTCTTCCTCGGCCTCCCAGGCGGCCTTTTCAATCTGCTGGTTTCACCATAACACTTTTACGGAGGCAATTTCTTTGTTTCTTAGCTTTCGGACTTGCCTATCGAGAATGGCAATTGGAATTTCTTCATAGGTTAGTTCTTCATTAACCTCAATAGTCTCTACTTGCATGATAACCAACAGATCTCCAACTAACTTCTTCAACAGACACATAGAATACCGGGAGCACTAAAGAAATCTCAGGTGGTAGCTCAAGCTTGTACACCACCTCACCGATCCTCTTAATGATTTTGTACGTTCTGACATTCTTCGGAATTAGTTTCCCTTTCTTACCAAATCGCATTACACCCTTCATGGGGGAATTCTTTAAGAATACCCAATCATCCTCTTTGAACACCAAATCCCTACGATGAACATCCGAATAGGACCTCTGACGATTCTGAGTAGTCTTCAAGGGCTCCTTAATGATATTAACTTTCTCCATAGCTTGATACACAAGGTCTGGTCCTACCAACTCTGCTTCCCCAATCTCGAACCACCCAATGGGAGATCTACATCTCCTACCATATAAAGCCCGGAACGGTGCCATCTGAATGCTAGCATAATAACTATTTTCGTAGGCAAATTCTGTGAGTGGCAAATGATCATCCCAGCTTCCTTTGAAGTCAAGAACACAAGCATGCAACATATCCTCAAGCGCCTGTCCATCAGTCTGCGAGTGAAAGGCTATACTAAGATTCACCTGAGTACCCAAATCTTGCTGAAATTTCTTCAAAAAATTAGCTGTGAACTGTGCCCACAGATAAGAAATAATAGAAATTGGAGTTCCATGCAACCTGACTATTTCTTTGATATACAACTGAGCATACTGTTCCGCTGTTTCGGTAGCCTTAACCAGCAAGAAGTGTGCTGACGTGAGTCGATCCACAATCACCCCAAATCGATTCAAACTTACAAGGAGTGCGAGGTAGTCCTACCACGAATTCCATATTAATCATTTCCCACTTCCACATTAGAATTTCTATGTTCTATGCCAACCCACCGAGCCTTTGGTGTTCGGTCTTCACTTGTCGACAATTTGGACATCTCACCCACAAAGTCCGCTACATTCATCTTCATGTCATTCCACCAATATACTTCCCTAAGATCATGATACATTTTTGCAGAGCCCGGGTGCACGAAATACGAAGAAGTGTGAGCCTCGGTCATGATTCTCTCTCGGAGAGCATCCACATTTGGACACATAGTCGCCCTTGGTACCTTAGGGTACCATCATCCATGCCAAGAGAAAAGGCCATGGTCTTGTGTCTATGAATCCCGTGTTACAATTGCTCCAACAATGGATCGTTGTATTGCTTTTCCTTTACTTCCATAATAAGTGATGATTCAGCCCTATTTTTTACAATCACCCTTCTTTCACTAGAGTCCGCAAGACGAACTCCCAAACTAGCCAACCGATGAACCTCCTTGGCCAATGGCCTTTGATATGCCTCCAATTGAGCCAAATTGCCCATAAATGTTCGGCTAAGAGCATCCGTCACAACATTGGCCTTCCCCGGGTGATAAAGAATATCGATGTCGTAGTCTTTGAGTAACTCAAGCCATCTTCTCTGCCTCAGATTCAATTCCTTCTGTTTAAAAATGTATTGAAGGCTCTAATGGTCCTTGAATATGTCCACATGGACCCTATATAAATATTGATGCCAAATTTCAAATGCAAATACCACCACCGCAAGTTCTAAGTAATGTGTTGGATAGTTCTTATCATGACTCTTGAGTTGCCTAGAAGCAAAAGCTATCACCTTTTCATGTTGCATTAATACACACCCAAGTCCGATCCTTGAGGCATCGCAATATACCACGACTCCATCTGTACCCTCTAGTAGAGTCGCCGTAGTTAATCTTACCCTTGGAAGCACCTTTCACAAGCATCTGACAATTGGAACTTAACCGCCTTCTGCATCAATTTAGTCAACGGAGAGGCAAGTGTAGAGAACCCCTCTACAAACTTCCTATAATATCCAGCTAAGCCAAAGAAACTGCGAATCTCTGTTGGGGTAGTAGGTCTATGCCAATTCTTCACAGCTGACAATCATCTGAGGATAAACCTCAATTCCTTCTCTGGAGACGACATGATCCAAGAATGTAACAGATTCAAGCCAAAATTCACATTTTGAAAACTTCGCATACAACTGCTGCTGATATAGAGTCTGCAAAACTGCCCTTAGATGATCAGCATGGTCCTCCCGACTCCGTGAATAAACAAGAATATCGTCAATGAACACTATCAAGAAATAGTCGAGGAAAGGTTTGAAGACCCGATTCATAAGATCCATGAAAGTTGTGGGGGCATTTGTTAGCTCGAAAGACATTACTAGAAATTTAAAGTGCCCATATCGGGTCCTAAAGGCTGCTTCCAGAATATCCTGCTCCTTGATCTTCAACTGGTGATACCCGATCTTAAATCGATCTTGGAGAAGTACTAAGCACCCTGTAATTGGTCAAACAAATCATCTATCCTTGGTAGTGGGTACTTATTCTTAATTGTAACTTTGTTGAGCTGTCGATAGTCAATACACATTCTTAGCAACCCATCCTTCTTTCTTACAAATAGAACTGGTGCGCCCCAAGGTGACATATTGCCGGATAAACCCTTCTCTAACAAATCTTTCAATTGTTTCTTTAGCTCCTTCAATTTTGCCGGTGCCATTCTGTAGGGTGGAATAGATATATGTTGCGTGCCAGGTATTACATCAATCCCTAAATCAATCTTCCTGTTTGGCGGGATCCCAGGGAGCTCATCCAGAAAGACCACCGGAAATTCATTCACAACATGCACAGACTCAATTGTAGGTGCCTCAGAATCGGTGTCCGTAACCCCGACCAAATGGTAAATACACCCCTTGTTAATCATTTTCGTGGCCTTAAGGTAGGAAATGTACCTACCCTTCGGCACCACATTATCCCCCTTCCATTAAACAACTGGGTCATTTGGAAATTCGAACCTCACCATTCTGCCTCGACAATCAAGCTTGGCAAAACATGAATAGAGCCAATCCATCCCCATTATCATATCAAAATCAACCATCCCCAATTCAATAAGATCGGCCATAGTGTCCCGACCACGCACCGTGACAACACAATCCCCATAAACCCTTGCGACCACAATAGACTCACCAACCTAAGTAGATACAGAGAACGGCTCATTGAAGCTGTTCCGGTTCTATCCCAAATTCCATGGCAACACACGGAGTGACATAGGAGAAAGTGGAACCAGGATCAATAAGAGCATACACATCATGAGATCGGACAGTCAATATACCTGTGGAAACATCTGGAGTAAGCTTCTGCACTTTGGCGACCACTCACAGCACAAAAACAGCTAGGTCCTTCCGAACTCTGCGTACCACCCCTAGTTGCACCACGCCCTGCGGGTGCTGGAGTACCTCGGGCTGGAGAAGGTGTTGCGGACGTAGGAGCTATAGAACTAGATGGTTGTGCTGTACCCCTGTACACACCCAGGGGGGGCGAACGACACTCCCTCTGAATGTGACCCCTCAATCCGCACCCGTAGCATATGGGCAAGTCCATGTAACAGATTCCCAAGTGCATCTTCCCACATTGAGGGCATGGGGGCCTCCTTGCTACTACGGAACCTCGGGTTTTAGGTGAAATTTTACGGGGCCTTACACAATCCTAATACCACCGAATGCGCATCAATATCAAAACATATCACAAATCGCACATCAAGTGCCCAAAACCACAACTTGCCAAAGAAGTCAGCAACAATAATTTTTCCACAACAAATAGCTCATGGTTCAACCACAATATGTACAAGAGTCTCAACAATAGCAGCCGTAAGTGAATATCTCAACAATAATGGTATTTCAGTAATTTACAACTTTACCTCAATGTTAATCATGGCCTTTGTAACTTCAACACCATATTTCAACAATAAGATTTTCCAATTAATAACAACTTTAAGTATGGTAATTCAACAGTTAAAAAATTTACAAGGAAATGAGAGAACGATAACTTCAACTAAGCATGTAAAGGCAAGTAACATGTAAGAGGTGAGACAAGTATTTACAATGTCAAGTAAATCATGTAAGGATAGATTAACGATGATGAACATAACATGTTATGACAATTCAATTAAAGGCATGAAAAGAATCTACATAACTTTTAACCGGTCAATTACCATATTTAGCCTGTGTACCCACTTGTCACTTTGAATACACGACTTTCACGTACTACATGCAACACAAAACAACACCAATCCCAGGGGGTAATTTCCCCATACAAAGTTAGGCAAGACACTTACCCCAAAACACGCTGACTGAATCTGGTAGTAATCCTTTCCTGCGAATATCCAATTCTAAACAGCTCAAGTCTAGCAAAAATAACTTTATACCATATATAGAAACCATAGGAAACTATTCCGCACAATAAAATTGCAATCTTTAAAGAAAACTAAAAAGACAACTCAAAAAGACAACCCCGGGATCGTATCTCGGAACCCGACTAAACATAAAAATCCAAACACCTATTCGATAACGAGTCCAACCATACTAAAATTACTCAATTTCGATATCAAATCGACCTTCAAATCCTCAAAAAATAGTCTATGAAGTAATCACAATTTTCCCTAATCTTTCTAACCCAAAACACTAATTAAATGATAAATACAATGATGGGGTTCATGTAAAGTAATCAAATCCGAGTTAGAATCACTTACGCCAATCAACTCCTTGAAAATCTCCTAAAAAATGGCCCAAAACCGAGGTATCTAGCTCAAAAGGTGAAAAATTGAACAAAACCCTCGATTTTGAAATTAAATACTACTTCCCAGTTATTGCCTTAAGAGATCGTGAAAATAGACTCGTGATTGCGGAGAACAAATCTTCCCAGCTTAAAAACCTCTTTCGCGATCGCGTAAGCTCAGTTGCAAACATGGAGAATAGCTCTCCCAAAAGCTACGCGAATACGTTCCAGGCACGCGAACGTGAAGAACATCACATATCTCAGCTCAGTCTCACCTTCCTTATACGAACTCGATACCCAGCACGCGTTCGTGATTCACAAACTCCTCAATCATCGAGATCGCGTCCCATACTTCGCGGACACGAAGAGTAAAATTCCAGCTACCCCCAAGGACTCTACGCGATCACGGGAGAACCTTCGAGTACGCATAGAAGGAAACCATGACTGAAAAACTAGCATTCCTATTTCACGAACAAAAGGTCCGAACTTAATCTGAAACACGTCCTGGGCCCACGGGATCTCTTACGAACCTACCAACTAGTCCTAAAACATGGTACGAACTCACTCGAAGCCTCAAATCACATCAAACAACATTAAAACCACGGATTGCACATCGATTCAAGTCTAATGAACTTATGAACTTCTAACTTCTAAATCTAATGTTGAAACATACCTATTCAACTCCAATTGACCTCAAATTTTGCACACAAGTGATATTTGACACAACTGACCTATTCCAACTTCCGAAATCGAAACCCATACTAGATATCAATAAAGTCAACTCCCAGTAAAACTTCACAACCTTCGAAACATTCAACTTTTTAACTTTCTCCAAATTCAAGCCGAAACAAACTACGGACCTCCAAATCAATATCCGGACGTGCTCCTAAGTCCGAAATCACCATATGGAGCTATCAGAACCGTAAAAATTTCATTTTGGAGTCGTCTACACAATAGTCAAACTCCGGTCAACTCTTTCAACTTAAGTTTCCAACTATGGGACTAGGTGTCCCATTTTGCTCTGAAACTCACCCAAACCACAACGGAACACCTCGGCAAGTCACATATGTACAATATAACATTAAGGATGCCACAAATAGGGAAACGGGACTAAAATACTCAAAGTGACCGTTCGGGTCGTTACATTGAATTACGTGAATGACGTGCATACGAGGTGACGAGTGTGTACACAGGCTTATATGTGAACAATTGACTAGTGTAGACTCTTAGGTCACTAATAGACATTTAATTGAAGTTGCGATTATTTTTCATACGTTGTCGAGTTTATTATTACATGCCTTAGCTAATGTTGCTATTACATGTCCTATTTTTCATTTGTCGGGGTTACACTTATATAGCATTTAGTGACAATTGTTGTTACATGCTATTTCACCCATTATGAGTTATTCTCATGCATTTATTTGTAGTTGCTAGTTCGTACTATCTCTTTCCATGTCGAGCCTAAGTTTTGCATTTGATTTGAAGTTGTTATTTAAATACCTTCATTGTTGAGTTATTGAAGTTGTAGTTGTTGAAAGCTATTAACCCAATTGTAGTTGAAATTGATGATTTTTGGAGTCTCTTACCTTGTTGAGTTGTATCTCATTCATTTTGTTATTATTGAGATTCATGTACACATTGTGGTTGAGCCATGGGCTATATGTTATGGTAAAATTGCTATTGTTGATTTGGTAATGTTGTGGCATATGGGCACACGTGGTGTGAGTTGATTATTATGTTGTGATATTAATGACCATGTGCCGGTATAAGAATAGGGTTGATGTGTATGTGGCGAGATAAGGTGGGATTGATATGCGTGTTGCTCGTAAGGGAACTACTTGAAGCCATGCGGTAAAATAAGGGGCCTAAAGTGCGTGAAGCTATTTCGAGAAAAATATTCTCAAATATATGTGTCACGACCCAAATTCCCTATAGGCCATGATGGCGCCCAACGTTGCCGCTACTCAAGACAATGGTACACTAACATGTATTTATTTCCAATGTTTTTGAAATTGTTGATTTTTAATTATTTAATAAGTGAGAGATGAGGAATTTTATAAAATAAAGTGCAACCAATTATAAGAGCAAGTGTGGTGAAATAAATACTCAATACTATCAAGTGTTTACTAGCAAAAATTTCAAGACTAGGTGTCACAAGTGTATGAGCTACTAGTAGAATGTACAAAACAGTAAGCTACTGCCTGAAATAAAGTAGACATAAAGCAAAACAAAAAAAGAAAGACCTCAGTTGTTGCTGAACGGGCTCGGGAAGAAGCTCGCGGCTAAGTCTCGGAGTATCAGAAGTGCGCATGGATAACCACCAGATGCACCTGTCTTAGCACCTGCACAGTTAGTGCAGAAATGTAGCGTGAGTACAAAAACAACATGTACGCAGTAGGTATGTAGACTAACCTCGAAGAAGTACTGATGAGGAGTTGACATTGACACCTACTACGGGCTAACAATAAAATATAGGAATTCAAAATAAGCTTGGATTATGAAAATAATAGATGCAACTCAATAACAAGCAGTGAACAATTATTCTTTCACCAATAATAAATTCAAGTGCAATTCTTGTCATTTAAATAATTATGACCACTCAAGCAATAAATTAATATCAAGTATAATTAGGCTCCGACTATTATCACGCACGATTTATGCCGAGGTCGTACAGCCGGATCCAGAAATATACAGTGTGCACTGCCGAGGATCGAATGGCACGAACCATAGATGCATCTATTGACCTGTCGAGGCGAACAACCCGCTCCCATGAGAGTAGAGGAATTTACCTCGCTCGCGGAAATACTTGCGACGCGAGTGAACATAGATTTATCAAAGTTATGATAAAATTGATCAATTCTTCCCAAACATAAGAGATCCAAACTGGGGATTTTAAATCTAAAAATCTTTAATCTTGAATCTATTTAAGACAATTAATAAGCACCATCAACATAACAATGTAGACAAAGCATGATGTAAATCTAAGACTACCCAAACATCACATGGAATATAGCTATGCACGGACTCTCCTCGCCTACTGCGTACGTAGCTCACCACACAAGTAATTTACTATAAAATACACCTAAGGGGATGAGTTCCCTCTAACAAGGTTAGGCAAGAAACTTACCTCGTCTCAAAGCTCGCTTTCTTGTCTCAAATTCGCTCTAAAGCCTCAACTCAGTGCCGAAAATTCCGAAACTAGTCAAATATTGTATAAATAAATCAATATATGTTCCAAAGTTTATAATATAAATGTTAGAGTAACTACCCAACCGAAATTGAAAGATTCTTAAAATTCACTCCCCAGGCTCACGTGCCCAGATTCTGAAAATTTTCGAAGATAATTTTTATCCGTAACCTCAGAAACTCCATCATATAACTTTTACCCCATTCCATAATTATTTTCGTGGTTAAATCTTATTTTTATTAAAACCCAAGGTTCTTCACATTTTCAACAAGTTTCACAATCTTTCCATGTTAAATCTAGCTAAAACCCACATAATTAACTCAAACATGGATGGGATTTACTTACCTTAGGATATTGATGAAAATCCTCCTCCAATGAGCTCCCAAAATTCCCCAAGACTAGATGAAAAAATGAGGAAAAAGGCCTAAGTCCCGCAATAAAGCCCTCACTGCCTCCAGCGATTTCGCTTCTGCGGACCTTGGGCCACACCTGTGGCGCCACTTCCGCGGACAGAGGTCCGCTTCTGTGGAAGGCACCAGGCCCAGCACTAGGCTCACCTGTGGCATGGAGCCGCACCTGCGAGCCCGCTTATACGGCTCGCCCATCGCACCTGCGACCTTACCCACGCTGGCCCACCTCCGAACCTGCGATCCTCCACGTCACAGTCCACTTTCGCAGACTCTGATCCACCTTCCTCTTTTCCCTTCTGCGAGTCATGCGCCACACCTGCGGGCTCACTCCTGCAACATTCTCGCAGTAGGGGCGAACGCACCAGATGCAAGGCACTAGCAGCCCGTCTCAAAGTAGGAAACAAAACTCTGCCGACCCTTAGAAGCTAGTACGGGGCCCCGAGGCCCTCACCAAACTTATCAACAAGGTCGAAATCATAAAACGAACTCGCTCACACCCTCGGAATGGGGAAAACTAAGAATCGCAACCCAAAACCAATAGAATCAACTTATGAACTTTAAATTCTTCCAACTTACTCCGAATGAGCCGAAACATACCTAAACTACTCGGAATTACTCCAAATTCTGCGTGCGAGTCTTAAATCACCATACAAAGCTATTACCACACTCGAAATCACAAACGAACCTCAATAAACGAAAACCTACTGCAAACAAAATTTGAAGAACTTTAAAATATTCAATGTGCCAACTTCCAATATTAAGTGCAGAAACGTTCCCAGGTCATCCAAAATCTGATCCAAACACACGTCCAAGTCTAATATCATCATACAAACCTATTGGAACCGTCAAGTCCCGATTCGTAGGTCGTTTGCTCAAAACGTTGAATCAAGTCAAATTGGCCCTTTTTATCCAACCCTAAGGAACCAAGTGTTCCGATTTCAACCTGAACCCTTCCAAATCCCGAACTAACCATCACCGCAAGTCATAAAATAGTAAAAGCACATAAGGGGAGTCTTATTTAGTGGAACGGGGATCTAGAAAGCAAAATGACTGGTCGGATCGTTTCATTCTCCACCTCTTAAACAAATATTCATCCTCAAACGGGTCTAGAATCATACCTGGAGTGCTGAATAGGTGTGGATATCTGCTCCGCATGTCCTCCTCGGCCTCCCAAGTTGCCTCCTCGATGGTCTTTCCCTCCACTGAATATTTATTGCAAAAATCATCTTGGACCTCAACTGGCGAACCTGCCTATCAATAATGGCAATTGGCTCCTCCTCGTAACACATGCTCTCATATAACTAAACCGTGCTGATGTCTAACACATGCGACCTGACGACATGATACCTTCGGAGCATACACTGGTGGAAAATCGGATGAACTCCTGATAGACTGGGAGGCAAATCAAGCTCATAAGCAACCTCCCCAACTTGTCTCAACACCTCAAATGGACCTATTAATCTTGGGCTCAACTTGACCTTCTTCTCGAGCCTCATGCATCCCTTCATCAGCGAGACATTCAAGAGAACCTTCTCGCCCACCATAAATGATAAATCACGCGCCTTCTGATCCGCATAACTCTTTTTTCTGGAATGTGCTATGCGAAGTCGCTCCTGAATCAACTTTACCTTTTCCAGGGCGTCCTTTACAAAATCTATACCATATAACTCAGCCTCGCGGGGACCAAACGATCCAATGGGCGAACGACATCGCCAACCATATAACGCTTGAATAGGAGCTATCTCGTTGTTGGACTGATAACTGTTGTTGTAAGCAAACTCGGTCAAAGGAAAGAATCGATCCCACTGCCCTCCGAAGTAAATCACACATGCCCTACGCTTATCCTCCAAGATCTAAACTGTCCGCTATGGCTGCCCGTCGGTCTGCGGATGAAAGGTTGTGCTGAGCTCTACCCGGGTCCCCAACATACTCTGTACTGCCCTACAGAAATGCAAAGTAAACTAAGGGCCTCTATCTGATATAATGGAAACAGACACACCATGCAACCGAACAATATCTTGAATATAAATCTAGGCCAACCTCTCTTAAGAACACGAGGTCACAACCCGAATATAGTGTCCCGGCTTGGTCAACCTGTCGACAATGACCCAAGCTGCATAAAACTTCCGCAAGGTTTGCCATAACATATCTACGAAGTCCATAGTAATGCGCTCTCATTTCCATTCAAGTTTAGTCATTTGCTGAAGTAGGCCACCTGGCCTCGAGTAGACAAGCCTTGATCTACTCGAATAGTGAAGAGTGGGCGACAAAACATGCAAAAACTCAAACCTCACAAGTCTTTTAGCCAAGGACTAAATGTCCAAAGCTAGTGGCCTCTCCTCCACTGAAATGAATGCCAAACTACCCATACTCTCCGCGTTTCTTCTCAGGGCATCTGCAACTACATTCGCGTTGCCCGGATGATAAAGGATGGTAATATCATAATCTTTTAGTAACTCAAGCCACCTGCATTGCCTCAAACTGAGATCCCTCTACTTGAACAAATGTTGAACACTGCGCTGATCGATGTAGACCTCACATGGGATCCTATAAAGATAATGCTTCCAAATCTTGAGAGCATGAACAATAACCGTGGGCAACACTAAATCGTGTACAGGGTAATTCTTCTCGTGGTGCTTCAACTGATGTGAAGCTTATGCAATAACTCGCCCCTCTTACATCAATACACAACCCAAGCCAACGCGTGAAGCGTTGCAGTACATTGTATAAATCCCTGAACCAGAAGGCAACACCAACACTGGTGCTGAAGTCAATCTAGTCTTACGCTTCTGGAAGCTTAGCTCACAATCGTCGGATCATCGGAACGGAGCACCCTTCTGGGTCATTCTAGTCAAAGGTGCCACTACAGATGAGAAGCCCTCCACAAACCGGCGATAATAACCTGCTAACCCCAGGAAGCTCCTGATCTCAGTCGTTGTGGTAGGACGAGGCCAACTCTGAACTGCCTCGATCTTCTTGGTGTCTACCTTAATACCCTCACCTGATACAACATGCCCTAAGAATGCCACAAAATCCAACCAGAACTCACACTTGGAGAACTTAACTTATATTTTCTGTGCTCGCAAGGTCTTAAGCACCACTCTCAAATGCTGCTCGTGCTCCTCCATGCTACGTGAGTAGGTCAAAATGTCATCAATGAAGACAATGACAAACGAACAAATATATGGCCTGAATACCCGGTTCATCAAATCCATAAACGTCACCGGGACGTTAGTCAAAGCAAATGACATCACCAAAAACTCATAATGGCCATATCTAGTCCGGAAAGCCATCATCGGATCATCCAAATTCTGAATCTTTAACTGATGGCACACTGATCTAAAGTCGATCTTGGAGAACACTCTAACACCTTGCAACTGGTCAAATAAATCATCAATACACGGCAACGGGTACTTGTTCTTAATGGTAAACTTGTTCAACTAGCGGCAATCAATGCACCTCCGCATAGTCACATCTTTCTTCTTCACAAATAACATCGGTGCACCCTAGGGCGATACACGCGTTCTGACGAACCCCTCTGTAGCAATTCCTCGAGCTATTCCCTCAACTCCTTCAACTCTTTCGGAGCCATGCGGTATGGTGGAATAAATATTTGCTGGGTACCTGGAGCAAAATCAATACATAACTCAATATCACAATCTAGTGGCATACTTGGAAGATCAGAAGGAAACACATCGTAGAGCTCCCAGACCATGGGCACTGAATCAATCCCTAGAGTCTTTGTAGTAGTATCCTAAAGATAAGGTAGACAAGCCGAAAAGCCCTTCTCGACCATGTGTCGAGCCTTTAGAAAGGAGATAACCCGACTAGATGTACTGACAGACGGAGCCTTCCACTCCAATCTAGACAACTCTGGCATCGCCAAGGTAGCGGTATTAACATGGCAATCAAGGATGGCGTGATTTGGAGACAACCAATCCATGCCCAGGATGACCTCAAAGTTTGTCATATCGAGCAACAGAAGATCCGCTCGGTTCTCATAACCATACAAAGTAACAATGTAGGACCGATAGATCCGATCCATAACAACAAAATCGCCCACTGGTGTGGACACATAAATAGGAGTACCCAAGGACTCATGAGTAGCACCCAGGAACCGAGCAAACAGAGATGAAACATACGAATATGTAGACCCTGGATCAAATAGTACCCAAGCATCCCTACCGCAGACTAAAATAATACTTGTGATCACGGCATCTGATCTTGCCGGAAAAGCATAGAATCTAGCTGGAGCGCCACCTGACAGGACTCCATCTATCTGGCCTCCACCTTTAGGATGGCCCCTACCTACCTGCCCTCCGCCTCTGTGCGGCCGGACGGCTGGTGCTGTCATCATAGGCTGATGACCCTGCTGTACTGCCTTGCCCCAAAGTCTATGACAAAACATCTTCATGTGGCCAGGATTCCCGCACTTGTAACATTCCCTCGGAACAACGGACTGCTAACTGGAAGTCTTCCATGATGGCCTGAATACCCACTAGAGGAACCCTGACGTAGGAACCTTATTTCATGGCGCTAAAATAGGGCCTCAATGGAGCACCCCGAGGAGGCGGCGGTGCTGGATATGTGGGCCTACTAGACTGACCCCTCATGAACTAACCCCTGCCCCCAGCTAAGGCACCACTCAGCTCTCGGGAATATCAAAACCACTCTCTGGCATGGCGCTGAAATAGGGACGCACTGGAGTACCCAGAGGAGGCGACGGTACTGGATATGTGGGCCTGCTGGACTGACCCCTTACGAACAGCCCCCAGCCGGGCCCCAATGAACTCTTAGGAATATCGAAACCGCTTATCCCTTGATGCCTGCTCTCGGCTCCGCTGGCGTACACCCTCGATCCTACAAGCTATCTCTACAACTAGCTTGTAAGAAGTCACCATCTCCAACTCTCGAGCCACAATGGCCTGACTAGCAGAGTGCAAACCTGCAACAAACCTCTGCACTCTCTCTCTATAGGTCGGAAGTATCAAAAGTGCATGGCGAGACAACTCAGAGAATCTCGCCTCATAGTCGATCATCGACATCTGGCCCTCCTGGAGCTGCTCGAACGGAAATTGCAACTCTTCCCTCTTAGAGGGTGGAATATATTTGTCCAAGAAATGGCGTGTGAACTGATCCCAAGTCATGGGATGAGAACCTATTGGTCTACCGATGAGATAAGACCGCCATCACCAACGGGCCCTGCCCTCCAACTGAAAGGTGGTAAAGTTCACCCCGTGGGACTACAATATCCTCATGTTGTGCAGTCTGTCCTTGAACAGATCAATAAAGTCCTGGGGGTTCTCATGTCACTCACCTCCAAAGATAGGAGGTTGTAGCGTAGTCCATCTGTCCAATAGCCTCCGCGGATCGCTGGCTGCAGCTGGTCTAGGCTCAGGTATAGCTACTGCAACTTGCTGAGCTCCGCCTACGGGTTGTGCGCTTGGGATCTGATACACAACAGCTACATGCCCTGGAGCCTGAGCGGTAGGGGTCTGTGCTCCCCTTCCTGCTTGAGATGTGGTTGGGTCTGCTGGAAATAAACAAGCTTGAGTCATAGAATCCATGAACCGCAGCAGACAGTGCATGACCTCCTGGAATACTAATGCAGACATGAAATCCACCAGGGCTGGCACTGCTGCAGGCACCGTAACCTGCTCCTCAATAATACGATCCTCTACTGGATCTACTAGCGGCATAGCTGGGGCAAATCTAGGACGTCCTCGGCCTCTAGTTCGAGCTGTAGCCCTCCCTTGGCCCCTGCCTCGGCCTTTAGCAATAGGGGAAGCAGCTCCTCCATGATCGGGTGCATCTGTTGCACACGTTCTCACCATCTGTAAAAGAATAAGAGAAAGATACTTAGCACAGCCTCAACTGCACGATAAGAGATGAAGACAGAGTAGTTTCCTAACACCTTATAGCCTCTCGAAAATAAGTACGGACGTGTCCGCACCGATACACAATATTCTATTAGGCCTGGTCATAACTTGTGAGACCTACTTGAACCTAGTGCTCTAATACCATGTTTTCACGATCGAAATTCCCTATAGGCCGTGATGGAACCCAACGTCGCCACTAGGCAAGACAACGGTACACTAACCATGTGTCTATTCTTTTAACATTTTAGAAATTATTGATTTTTAATTATTAAACAAGTGAGAGATGAGGAAATTTAATAAAAGAATGTGTAACCAATTATAAGATCAAGTGTGTTGAAATAAATATTCAAAACTATCAAGTGTCTACTAGAAAAAAATACCAAGACCTGGTGTCACAAGTGTATGAGCTATAGTAGGATATACAAAGCACTAAGTTATTGTCTGAAATAAAGTACACAGAAAGCAAAACGCAACAAGAAAGACTTCAGGTGCTCCAGAACGGACTCGGGAAGCAGCTCACCGCTATGCCTCGGAGTATCAAGAGTGCGCCGGGACAATCACTAGATGCACCAGCCTCAAAACCTGCACTGTTAGTGTAGAAGAGTGTGAGCACATAAACAACATGTACCCAGTAAGTATCTAGTCTAACCTCGAAGAAGTAATGACGAGGGGTCGACATCAACACCTACTATGGGCTAAAAATAAAATACAGGAATTCCAGATAAGCATGGATTATGTAAATAATAGATACCACTCAATAACAAGCAGTGAACAATTATTATTTCACCAACAATAAATTCGAAGGCAATTCATGTCATTTAAATAATTATAACCGCTCAAGCCATAAATTAATATCAAGTATAATTTGTCTTCGAGTATTACCACGCACGATTTATGCCAAGGCAGAACGGCCCGATCTAGAAATATACTATGTGCACTACTGAGGAACAAGCGACGCGAACCATATATGCATCTATTAAACTGCCGAGGCGAAAACCCCGCTCCCATGAGAGTAGAGGAATTTACCTCGCTCGCGGAAATTCTTGCGACGCGAGTGAACGTAGATTTTTCAAAGTTATTAAAAAATTGTTCAATTATTCCAAAACAAAAGAGACCCAAACTAGGGATTTTAAATCTAAAAATCCTTGATCTCGGTTCTATTTAAGACAATTCATAAGCGTAATCAACATAACAGTGTAAACAAAGCATGATGCAAATCTAAGACTACCTGGACATCACATAGAATATAGCTACGCACGGACTCTAGTCACCTAGTGCGTACATAGCTCCCCACACAAGTAATTTACGGTAAAATACACCTAAGGGGATGAGTTCCCTCTTACAAGGTTAGGCAAGATACTTAACTCGTCTCAAAGTTCGCTTTTCGGTCTCAAATCGCTCTAAAGCCTCAACTCGGTGCCGAAAAATCCGAGACTAGTCAAATATTGTATAAATAAATCAATCTATGTTCCAAAAGTTCATAATTTAACTATTAGAGTAATTACCCGCAATAAAATCCCTCAATGCCTTCAGCGATTCCGTTTCTGCGGTGCCGCTTCTGCTGACAGAGGTCCGCTTCTGTGGAAGGCACCAGGCCCAGCATTAGGCGCACCTGCGGCGTGGATCTGCACCTGCGAGCCCGCTTTTGCGACCTCGCCCATCGCACCTACGGCCTCTTTCCGCACATGCGAGCCATGCGCTACATCTGTAGGCTTGCTCCTGCCAAATTTTCACCGCTGGTGCGAATGCACCAGATGCCAGCCGCTAGTAGCCCTTCTGAAAATAGAAAACCTGACACCGCGGACCCTCCGAACCTAGTATGGGGGCCCCGAGGCCGCGACCAAACATACAAACAAATTCAAAATCATAAAACAGACTCGCACGCACCGTCGCAACGTGGAAAACAACATTAAAAATAAGAATCGCAACCCAAAACCAATAGAATCTACTTAGGAACTTCAAATTCTTCTAACTTACTCCGAACGTGCCGAAACATACCTAAACTACTCGGAATGACTCCAAATTTTGCGTGCAAGTCATAAATCACCATACAAAACTATTCGTAGGCTCGGATCACAGATAGACCTCGATAACACCAAAACATTCTCCAAACAAAATTTAAAGAACTTTAGAATCTTCAATGAGCGAACTTCCAATATTAAGCGTTGAAACGCTCTCGGTTTATCCAAACCCGATCCGAACACACACCCAAGTCCAAAATCATCATACGAGCCTATTGGAATCATCAAATACCGTTTTCAAGGTCGTTTGCTCAAAATGTTTATTCAAGTAAAGGTTAGCCCTTTTTGGCCAACCTTAAGGAACCAAGTATTCCAATTTCAACCCGAACCCTTTCAAATCCCAAACTAGCAATCCCCGCAAGTCATAAAACAATAAAAGCACATACTGGGAGTCTTATATAGGGGAACGAAGATCTAGAAAGCAAAACGACCGGTCGGCTCGTTGCATTATGCAAGGATCATGCGACGATATAAGGAAGGTTGTGATTGTGATTTGTTAAATATGAATATGGGGTGTGGTATGTCGGTGTAATTTTGTTGTACATTCTACATTTGAGGGCTTGTTGATATGAATGGTTATTAGTTTTCCTTAAATCATCTCACCTGTATTTTGATTGTATTTTGTTGTTTGTGTTATTATAGCGTGGGAACGCTTGTGACTTCTCATGTGAGTCATGCATTCTACGTGATTTGTTGTGCTGCTTTAATGTGCCAACTTGTTCCTCCGTGTTACTTTGTGAATTGAGTTTCAAGTCGAATTTACTTGCTTGGAGTCATTATCTCATACTCTGTTGAGTTGTTGGCAACATAACGGTATTAAATAAAGGAATTATTAACATGCTTTATTTTATGTGCCTCTTAAGATAGAAGTTGTCATCTCACTCGGTGCTTTGCTGTTTTTAAATGATCACATTTTACATTAATTGGGTTCTACAATTAAACTCATTACCTTATTTGGTGTTTTACTTTACGTAAAATTGTTATCACCCCTTACTTTAACAAATTCTATATTTAATTTGTTAACTTATCTGATGTTTTTGTTAATCCAAAAACACTATTTTACTTCACCTTATTGATTTTTATACTAAACTCATTTGATACTCTATTTTCACAAATTGTACTCTATTTTACTTTATTTGTTTTCTAAAATAAACTCATTATCTGATTTGATTCCTTACTTTATTCAAGATTGTTACTATTCCTTATTGTATTTAAATAAACCTCTCGAATATTATAGTTGGCATTTGACACGGATACAACGTGCATGATAGAAACTAGACTTTGCTGTACGATAGTGATTGATAATGTGGGCACGAGGTGCCATACATGTAAGATTCATAATTGTGTCATATGATTTGTGGTAATGAGGTGCAGTTCCTTGGTGTAATTCTTGTTGTACTATTGCATTGGGAACAATTTGATAACTTGAATTTTCATATGTTTTCCTGCTCTGAGCATATTTCATCTGTGTTCTAATTATGTTGTTGTTTTATTACCCATTTACTTCTTGTTGCCAATTGTGTTACTGTTATTTCTCTATTGGTTTTATATTAATAATCTTTACATTGTTAGCCTTACATTGGCGTTCATTCCATTGCTAGCTTTATGTTTATATCTTGCACAGGTTTTATATCTAGTGTGTGTCTCGACTTACCTTGTCGCTACTTTACTGAGATTAATCTTGATACGTACTGGATACCATTGTGGTGTACTCATCCTATGCTTCTACACATTTTTGTGTTGTAGTCACAACTTCACGGTATGGTGTACTCATACCGTTCCGATTGGTTAGTATGATTATTTTGGACATGTACGTTTGTTCGGATTTGGTTGCTGGGGTTCCTAAAAGAATTCGATACTATTTGTCGATAGTTTGACAATTAGAAGAATTTAATAGTTCATTAGTTTGATTAAGAGTTGACTTTGATGTTATTGGACTCCAATTGGTATTTCGAGACATTGGATAGGTCTCTGTAATTGAATTGAACTTGTATGCAATGTTAGAAAGTAATCCGAAGTATTTAAGTGTGATTCAGACACTCTTTTGAAAGAATAAAGATTTAACAACTTAAGAGAAATTCTATTCAGTTTGAGCCTCGATTCGTTGTTGTGATGTACCCGTGGTGTTCTGAGGTTTTGGATAAGTTTGGATTAAGTATTTGTAATTTTTTGTATGATTGGATGGGGTCCTAAGGGGTTTGAGTTTGTTGTGGATAAATGGTTGAGAAACTAGTTGTATTAAGGATTTAAAGTTGGACCATGGTCTATATCGGGTCACGATGACCTCTTTTCGGCATTCAGATTGGGCGAGCTGGTTCGTAACATATTTTATGATTGAAATGAATATATGGTTGGTCTCCGGGAGGTTCCAAATGAGTTTTGTGTGCCAAACGAAGATTTCCTTATTTGTAGTTATTTTTCCTGGTGCAAGTAATTACAAAAATGCCATTTATGACTCTGAAATTTTCAGCTTTCTTTGAAACTTCAAAATATCATATCTCCCTCATTTTAAGACCAAATTGTGATTCAAGAAGCTATCTTGGGTGTAATCTCGCAAGGATCATGTTGGGTTTATCAAATGTGAGTTTTGGGATCATATAGGACCTTATTTGATATGGGGCAGCTGTTGCGTTTTTATTGTTGTTTGGGAATTTAGTTACTTTTTTCTCACAAGGTTTTGGAGCTCGATTTTGGGAAATTTTGGAGGGTATTTTTAGTACATGAATTGGGGTAAGTATTTTTGACTTGGATTTATTATTTTTCATAATTCCAACCTCGATTTTAGCTTTTGATTAATGATTTGGTAACTTACCGCACCTTTTGAGAAATAATGAGCCTAGACCGGAAAAATAAAATCGAGTTCAAAAACTGAGGGCTCAATCGAGGTCAAAACTGAGGGCTCAGTCGAGATCAAAACCGAGGGTCCAAACCGAGGGTATGAAACCGAGGGTGAAATCGAAGTCAAACCCGAGGGTGAAATCGAAGTCCAAACCGAGGGTCTAAACCGAGGGTCCAAACCGGGGGTCCAAAATCGAGGGTGAAATCGAAGTCAAACCCGACGGTTAAATAGAAGTCAAAACCGAGGGTGCTCTCTAGGTTAAAATCGAGGGTCCTCTTGAAGTTTAAAATCGAGGATCCCCCAAGGTCTAACCGAGGACGAAATCGAGGTCGATTCCAAGGTCTCAAACCGAGGACAAAATCGAGGTCGATTCCGAGCTTTCAGACCAAGGATGGAATCAAGTTCAATTACGAGACAAATATCGAGGTCCAAATCGAGGCCAAAATCGAGGCCAATACCGAGCCCAAAATCGAGGTCATTTTCGATGGTATTATCGACACCAACTTCAGACCGAGGGTAGAACCGAGAACTTGTAAATTTGATAACCTTTTTGTAAAGGTTAGATAAGTTTATAAATAATATAGCCATGTCTGCTCATTGGAATAAGTATTTTATATTTATAAATTAGTTAAAGTAAGGTACTAGAGAGACTTTCTAATACCACGTGGCAGGTGACAATGCTTTGCTCAAATTAATTATTAGTGGAGGACAAATCCTTTCAATATAAATGTCCAATTACCGTGAGTTTAGCCTCTATATAAGAAATGCCGGTAGTTGTATTAGACCGACAAGTCCGTAAGCTAAGAACAAAGGATGTAGCTTCTGTTAAAGTATTGTGGAGGAACAAGAATACGGATGAAATGACATGGGAAGCAGAAGATGAGATGTAGTCTAAATACCCTTACATGTTCCAGATTGAAGATAACGAGGATGCCGGGGGAACGCAGGACACACTAGCAGGTGAAACATCTCTATGAGACACCCCATAAACCCTAACATTCGAGTACGAATGTTCCTGAGGAGGGGGAGGATGTAACATACCGTACCTTTTGAGAAATAATGAGCCTACACCGAAAATAAATCGAGGTCAAAAATTGAGGGCTCAATCGAGGTCAAAACCAAGGGTCCAAACAGAGGGTTCAACCGAGGTCCAAACTGAGGGTCCAAAACTGAGGGTGAAATCAAAGTCAAACTCGAGGGTGAAATCGAAGTCAAAACCGAGGGTCTAAACTGAGGGTCCAAAATCGAGAGTGAAATTGAAGTTAAAACCGAGGGTGCTCTCGAGGTTATAACCGAGGGTCCTCTTAAGCTTAAAATTGAGGATCCTCCCAAGGTCTCAAATTGAGGGTCCAATCGAGGTCGATTCCGAGGTCTCAAACCGAGGACTAAATCGAGGTCGATTCCGAGCTTTCAGACCGAGGATGGAATCGAGGTCGATTTTGAGATCAATATTGAGGTTCAAATCGAGACCAAAATAGAGGTTCAAATCGAGGACAATATCGAGGTCCAAATCGAGGCCAATAACAAGGTCCAAATTGAGGTCCAAATCGAGGCCAATACCGGGCCCAAAATCGAGGTCATTTTCGATGGTATTATCGACACCAACTTCAGACCGAGGGTAGAACCAAGACCTTGTAAATTTGATAACCTTTTTATAAAGATTAAATAAGTTTGTAAATAATATTAGCTACGTGTGCTCATTAGATTAAGTATTTTATCTTTATCAAGTAGATAAAGTAAGGTACTGGAGAGACTTTCTAATACCACGTGGCAGGTGACAATGCTTTGCTCAAATTGAATATTAGTGGAGTACAAATCCTTTCAATATAAATGTCCAATTACCGTGATCCTTTCTACACTAAGAAATGGATTCTGGCAATATTCGGTCACGGTAGATATTTCGCCGACCTTAGCCTCTATAAAAGAAAGTTCTTAAGACAGAATGTTAAGACACGTTATTATTGGGGAAAGGAGTAAATCGTCAGAGATGCAATTCGCTCCAACAATTAGGTGAAGGAACCCCATCTTGACCGTTTTCTAATCCAGAGCACTAAAGGGCACGAAGCTCTCTTCTAAGTACAACTCTCCATAGTTTCATCCATCCAATTAAGGTAAGTATAGTTTTTAAGGCATGCTATTGTTGGGAAACGCACGGAAGGAGTTCAAGTCATAGTAATTACATAAATAGGTTATGGACTATTTCCTTATGATATAGAAATTGGTGGTGGTGCGGAATCTCGTGTAGAGCTTGATTATTGTTAAAAGGAGGTCGGGTGTCGATTACACCATTGGATAAAGCCTCAGGAGCTTGCCGCTCTTTTGTATAGCCGTAGTTTTAGTTGATGTTATGGTTTTTGGCTGCTATGACTTATGGGAAATCTTATAAATAGGGGAGGTGTTGTCTGTTTCATCGTAGACTGAGGGATCGTAACCTTTTTCATAAATTGAAGTTGGCCAGCATACATAGGGTATGTGAGACTATCCCTTTTCTTTCTTTTGCACGACTCAAATTAAAGATATGCATTGAATGATCCCCACAGATGCTCTACTCTTAAGGACTAGTATTACTTATATTATTTCCCCTCTTATGGGAGGATTGATGTTGATGTCATTTCTTTGACCTTACGCCACTTCAAAGGGTTCAGAATGTGATTCCAATGAGTCCAACATGCAATATCTATTTTACCGCACCGCGCAATAGTCGGTCGAGCAGGCATCTACCGTGCAACTATATATATGTATATGGCTTACTCTATTGAGCCGCGCTATAGTCGGCAGCTATTTTACTTTACCGCGCCGCGCTATAGGCGGCGGGGTAGGCACCTATTGTGCAACCACTGATCGGTTGGGTATGATGTTACCGAGCCTTGTGATGGCTGGGGTATGATATGATGATGATGAGGCCCACAGAGGCGTATATATATGATGATGATGGGTTTTTTTTTAAGAAGGGTATGTGTCTATATATATATATATATATATATATATATATATATATATATGTATGTATGTATACACATCAGGAATTTCATGATTAGTCGCCCTTAGAGGCATTCAGATGGTACAGTCGGTATATTCTCGTCGCCCTCAGAGGCACTCAGTAGGCAGCCAGTTTAGCAGTTGTTGGCAAGGTCCCTTCTCTGGACTTGTCGTGGTCTTGGTATGAATATTTTTGGTTATAGGCATTATGTGTATGTTGGGACCCTATTCCGGCAAAGTTTACAGCGCTTATGTTCTTTAGAGGCTCATAGACAGGTTTCGGTTCACGTATAGTTGGGATTGCCTTGTCGGCAAATTAATTTTTGTTGTATAGTCTTTCATGACAGCCTTGTCGGCTATGGTATATATTTTTATGGCATTACCCATCATTTTTGGTGGATTTGAAAATTTTCTACCGTTTATACTAACCTCATTGGCCCTTACAAATAATAAGAAAGGTTAGACAAGATGTATGTCGGCACTCGGCTGGTAGGGCCCGGGTGCCAGTCGCGGCCCTCTGGCTTGGATCGCGACAGATTTGAATTGGAGAAAGTGGGGATTTTAGTAAAAACCTTCGAAATCATAAATTGATGGCTTGAAGACTGATTTTGAGGTCGGAATTAAAGATTTTGGTATGGTTGGACTTGTATCGGAACAGGAGTTTGGAATTTGTGAGTTTTGTCGGGTTACGAGGTGCGAGCCTGGTGTTGGCTTTTTAGATTGACTTTTTGATTTTAGTTAAGATCGAATCTTTATTACTAGGAATTATTTTCTATTGCTTTTATTTATGATATTATGTTATTTTGGCTAGATTCGAGCCGTCCGGAGGTGGATTTACGTAGGAAGGATTTATTAGTAGATTGATTTAGCCTGTTTGAGATAAGTGTCTTGCCTAACCTTGTGTGGGGGAATTACCCCTTAGGATTTGGGTTTAACTATACTACTTGAATTATGTAAAAAATGTGTATACGAGGTGACGAGTGTGTACATGAGCTTATATGTGAATAATTGACCGGTTTTAGACTCTTAGGTCACTTATAGGCATTTAATTAAGGTTGCTATTAGAGAACACCTTAGCACCTTGAAACTAACCGAATAATAATGGATATTTGTTCTTAATAATAACCTTGTTAAGCTACTTGTAATCAATGCACATCCTCATAGTACTATCCTTTTTCTTCACAAACAACACCAGTGCAACCTAAAGAGAAACAGTTCGTAGAAATAAATCCCTTTCGAAGAAGATATTGCAACTACTCCTTCCATTACTTCAAATCAGCTGAAGCCATGCAATATCATAGAATAGATATGGGTTGATTTCCCGATGGCATAGCCGGAAAATCCATAGGAAACACCTCAAAAAACTCTCTCACAACCGGATTGAATTCATAGGAGGAACCTCTACACTAGAATGCCAATAAAGACAAATATGCCAGATATCCCTTCTCAATCATATATGGAGGCTTAATAATTAAAATCACCTTGCCTGTAGAATGATCAAGTGACCTTCTCCACTCTAATCTAGGAAAACCTAGCATAACTAAAGTCATAATCTTAGTATATCAATCCAAGATAGCATGATACTGCGATAGCCAATCCATGTCGAGTATCACCTCAAAATCCACCATATCTAACAACAAGAGATCAACCATCGTATCATACTCATTAATAGTAACTACGGAAGACCGATAAACCCAATATACAATAGTAAAATCTCTAACCTACATAGACACACATAACGAGGAATATCTAAACAATCACAAGACATATCCAAATATGAGACAAAGTAAGATGGAACATACAGATAAGTAGAACCTGGATGAAAAACTATATCAAAGCATCTCTATGGCAGACTAAAATAATATCGATAATGACTGCATTGCATGCGATAGCCTCCGGGCTACAAGGAATCGTAACAACGAGCCTGACTTCACCCGCCTGGTTTATCTCTAGGATGACCTCTAAATGCCTAACCTCCACCTCTAGCTAGCTGAGCAAGCTGTATAGCAACTAGGGCTAGAATCATAGCCTGAGTACCCTGCTGAGATATACCATACCGAAACATAGGACAATCCTTTCTCAAATACCTCAGATCTCCACACTCAAAGCAACTCTCTACTGGTATGGATGTTGGGACTGAACTTGCCCATGACAACCAGAATAACCATAAAAAAAACCTTGCCCTTGAGATGCACTATAAGAACCATGTGCGTGAGTTGTGCCATATGACGACTATCTTGAACAAGCACTTTGAAACCCCATGGCTAACTGGAGCACCACGACAAGTCTGTAGTGCTGACGATAATGGCCTGCTAGGATAGTCTCTACCATATTCCATTTCTTCCCGAATTGGAACCAATAAATTCCCTAGCACCACGAAGCTTTTTGGCCAGTCTCTTGCCTGTAGATACGCTCTAATCTCCTAGCAATCTCCATAGTCTACTGAAAAGTATTCTCAATATCAACCGCTAATGCTATCATATACTTGATACTATAACTGAGACCCTCAATAAACCTCTGTTCCATTTACTTCTCAGAGGGAATCAGAAAAGATACATAGCACAACAACTTTGTGAATCTCATCTCATGCTGAGTAACTGTTTTGTCATACTACTGCAAGTGCTCAAACTAACTACGCAACTTATCTCTCGTGAGTGGAATGAACTTCTCTAGTAAGAGAGTGGAAAACTAAGTCCAAGTGTGAAGACATGAACCTGCTAGCCTGTCCTACTCATAAGTCAACCACCACCTCTTGGCTGGCCTTCTCAACTGAAAAGTAGTGGAATCAACTACATTGGACTCCATAAGGCCGAGGTTGCGAAAAATCTCATGATACCTAGCTAAGAAATCCTAATCATCTCATACGGGATCACCATTAAAATATGTAGGATCTAACTTCTAGAACCGATCAATCCTCTCCTGCTCATCAATAGACATTATAGGCCTCACCTCCATCATAGCTACAACAATCGCTGAACTACCCTAACTGATGGAACATAAAAAAATACTGCAACTCTGAAACATAGTGGTGGCCTACTCTAGTGTGTGAGTAGCGATGGTCTGCGCTCCCCCTCCTGCCTAAGAAGTAGATGGGACCATATGAATCATCTTGGCATGTACCATATTATCGAAGTAGACTATGGCGTCCTGAAGCACGGAAGTAGCAATTAAACGCTCGGGAGCTTAACATGGTCCAGGTGGAACAACCTGATTCGGAACGTAATCCACCTTTTGAGAAATAAGTGGCTCCTTAAAAATGGCTCTATGATGAGCATGAGTAGTTGCATATGCCCCACGTCTGGGTGTTGTTACATGTACCATGGTCTGGGCTCCATCCCTACCTCTACCCCAACCTCTACCTCTTGTAAGGCTACAACCTGGGGCATTGGTCCTGCTCACCAACTAAGGCTGAACTTGTCTTCACCATCTATGAGAGAATATAAGAGAAAAGATTCTAACTTTAGGATGAAACAAAGTCGCACGATAGAGAAAGAAATAGAGCGAAGTTTCTTAATGTCCCATAGACTTTCGAAGATAAGTATTGAAATCACCATACTGATCCATAGGACTCTACTAAGATATGTTCATGACAAGTAGAACTTGTGAACCTAGAGCTCTGACACCAACTTTATCACGACCCAAAATCCCACTATGACCGTGATAGCACCTAACTCTACCCACTAGGTAAGCCAACAATCATAATCAGCTAAAACAAGTCAAGTATAGTATATAGTGTTTTCATAATACAGATAAAGCATACTTAATCTCACAACATCAACCAAAAATAAAAAGACAACAATAACTCCCAAAATTTGGTAGCACGAAGTCATGAGCATCTAAGGTAAAGTCAACAGGGTCTAATACAAAAGTACTATCTTGAATAAGATAAATAATATGGTAATAAGTAGAAGGGGACAATGAGGGTTTGCGATTGGTCGAGCAGCACTCTCTTGAGTCTCCTGAATTAGCTACTTGGCACCCTCCTAAGATCCATTAGTGCCAATGCAAAAATTTGCACAAAAATATGCAAAAGTATAGTATAAGAACAAAGATAATGTGTACCCAGTTAGTATCAAGGTTAATCTTAGTGAGAGAGTAGCGAGGTTAAAGTCATATGAAACACACTAAGATAAATATACTTGTACAGGTCATGCATGTACATTGCAAGGAAATGGAAAGAGATATACCGTGAATTAGAGATTATATCATGAATCGTACTATCTCTATTATCAATCCAATGCATGGATCAGAGGCAACAAGTAGCATATTCGCAGTATGTACAAAAAGCATATAGGATGCATGGAATAACATAAAGGATTCACCTGAATAGATCAAAGCTTCCACCGTTACATTCAACTCAATAACCAATACCATAACAATCCAACACTCATTAGTGTCTCACAAACTCTGCTTGTACGCCACCATGAGAGAAACATGAGAGGGCGGCCTAGGGGATGGATCCGTATTCATATACTGCATGGCATAAACCTTGTGCCATAATAATAACTTAATGACATAAACCTCGTGCCACATCAAATATCAATCCGCTCAGAATCTCCAATTGTGCCATAATCACATCAACCTATGTCAATATCATCACTTCCAAGAATGTAAGTGCATTATGTGGAAATAATAAAGAATATGCACAAGTATATAAAAAAAAATAGATGTCCTGATGTGTGTTCATGATGTGAAGTATTACTACGACTAAATCAAGTAGATCAGATCTCAATAATAAGCCACCATGCAAAATTAATATATCATAAACCTAAACATGATCTCTACCATAAATAAACAGGCTTATGTGGTCATACAATCAAACAAAGCATACGTCAAAAAGAACACACAACCAAACAAGGGATAGAGAAGCCAAAAATCTACCCTGAGCATGTATAAACTATGGAACCTACATATACGCTCATCACCATCTGTATATCTTGCCCCCTATAAATTTCAATTATCAAACAAAGTTATGTATTAAGGGATTTTTCTTCAAACCAAGACTAGGCAAGATACTTACCACATTAGTAACAAGCCTCAATAGTCCAAGTGGCCCTTCCCGCTATCTGTGAATTCCAAACGCTTTGAATGTAGCAAAATAATACTTAAAGAGGTCAAATAAATTCATAGAAACTAACTACAAACAATATAGTTTCATTCTTTAATAAAATCTCAAAATTCTATTCGGGCCCACATGGTTAAAACACGAGTCTATGGCTAGATATCGTTGACTCATAAACCCACGAGCCCAAATATGTGAGTACTTTTCACATATAAATCTAAATTGGTGTTCAAAACCTCCAAATATACGCTCTTAAGTTGTAAAAATCCCAATTTTCACTCTTTAATTCTATGTGTTTAGGTGTAGAAATCCATGAAAAATCAAGGTATATGGTCAAATCAAAGTAAAAATTACTTACCCTCATGATTTTAGTGAACTTCCTCCTCAAATCTCCTTCTCTCGTTCTCAAAAACTCTAAAGTAGTAAAAATGAGCTAGATCCCAAATCTAGACATAAAATACCCCTAGAAAATGTGAATCACGTTCCCGACATGTTCCTATGCGATCGGACGATAAACCAGCAGACACCTATGCGATCGTGACCCTCTGCATGCGATAGCGAAGAGCAATACCTCGCGACTCGAGAAGCCTCTACGATCGCGAACGTCCTCATGCAATCGCGATGGTTACCCAGCCTGCACTAGGCGATCGCGAGACTTTTCACACGATCAAGAAGAAGAAAAACTCCCCTACCGCAAACCTTCTTTGTGATCCTGACACATACCACGTGATCCAAAAGAACACTAGTGACAACAAAAAAATTAGCAATGTAAACTCAACCTGAAAATACTCTAAACCTCCTAAAGCTCACCCCAGCCCCCGCACCCCATCCAATTTGCTAAAAAGTTTATATAGCTTAAAAAAACTTGTATAGATGTTCAAAACACTAATAACAATATCATCACTAAGACGCGCATCAAATCAAGAATCTCGAATTCTCTTAAGTTTAAAATTTTGACATTCGACTAAAAGCACCTAATCAACCCTGTGATACCCGAGATCCGTACCAAATATACGTACAAGTCCAAAGTAATCATATGAATCTATTGAAACCTTCAAAATACTAATTCAGGGTCGTTTAATTAAAATATTGACTTTGATCAACTCTTCCAACTTAAAGCCTCAATTTAGGAACTAAGTATTGCAAATCACTCTTGAACCTCTCGAAAACCAAACACCTAATCCCTACAAGTCATAATCTATCCAAAAAAACTACAAGAAGTATCAAATAGGGAAATCAGATTCTATAACTCAGAATGACCGATCGGATCGTTACATCACAATCTTGGGCTTTTACTCTTGGATACTACCTCGCTCTCTTTAGTTGATAGTTTTTACTACTTTATAATAATTGTTAGTTACTTTGTTTAAAACCATCTCAATCTTTATAAATTAAAAATTATTTGAACATATATTCTTACTGATATTGAATAGTTATAACTAAATATTAGTTCTCTGTCGGATTCGTTCCTGTACTCATAAACTGTAATGATCCAATCGATCATTTTGGGTTATAGCATTTCATTATGTGATTGAAGACTTTGAGTGGCTTCATATGGTGTATTATGACTTTCGTGCATGGTTATTTTTATTTTCAAGGGGTTCAAAATTGATTTGATATAGTGATTCTAAATTTGGATGCTTTATGTGTGAAGAATTCACCAAGGTTTTACTTTTGAGTAAATAATTTCGGAATCAAGATTTGATGGTTTTAGTAAGTTGGTATGGTGATTTTTGACTTGGGTGTATGTTCAAATTAGAATTTGGATATTCCTACAAGGTTTTGGCTCCATTTGTTGAAAGTTGGCAAATTGAAAAATTGGAGAGTTTTAATTTGACCGAGAGTTGGCTTTGGTGTTATTGGACTCCTATTGAGGATTTGAGACCTTGGACAGGTTCATTTGGTTGATATGAAACTCATATTCAAAGTTTGGTTCCGATCCATATGTTTATGTATGGTTCGGACGCATTAGGCAAAGGTGGAATATCTGGAAGATAAGAGAATGATTTGATATATGATTCATGGTTTTGATATTAATTGTGGTGCTTAGAGTCATTGTAGATGTTTGGATAATGTATTTTTACTTGTTGGTATGATTCCACGGGGTCCTCGAGGGGTTCTGGTGTGTTTCGGGGTGGTTTCAGATCGTTTTTGAACCACTTTGAGGCTCCTGGTTTCTGGCGATAAGGTATGCATTGTGATCGCATAGGTTATGATGTGATCGCGAAGTGTCTTTGAGCCGGGGGATGTTCGTTCATCACGGTCGCGATGTGTTTTATGTTATCACAGAGTAGGATCCTGAGTGGCTGGATTTTTGGCCATTGCGTTCGCTCGCTTAACATCGAGTGTGAGGAGCTTCTCTATGCGTTCGCGTGTAGTGTTTCTGCGTCCACGTAATGGAAGGGGCGGGCTTGGGGCAGCAGTTCTTCGCGTTAGCGTATTGTGGGACGAATTTTCATACTTCTTAGGCATCATTTTTAGCTTTGCGACCGCGGAGCTGTGGGTCGCGATAGCAAAAAGTAGCTTTGGGCAGACTTATAAGATGTGCATTCAAACTTGGACTTGGAGAGGGATGATTTTTTCTCTAGAGATTTTCATACAGGACTTTAAGAGAGTGCATTTTTGGGGATTTGAGTACCAATTTGGACTCAGTTTTGGAATCTAAAATATTTGGACTCGATTGGATATGGGTGATAGATTTCGGTATTTGTTTCATATTTCGGGCGCACGGGCCCGTGTTGACTTTTCTTGACTTTTTTGGAATTCTTCTAAGATTGAAGCTTTATGGATTCGAATCAATTCCTATGGCATTTTTTGACATCCTTGGATGGTGTTTGGTTAGATTCGAGTAGGTTAGAGGTTATTTCACAAGAAAAATCGATTTTGGAGCTTTGGACTAGCTTGGATGAGGTAAGTATCTTGCCTAATCTTATGGAGGGAATAATTCTTAGTATAAGACCTTATTGTATAATTGGAATGTGTGTGAAGCTACGTATATGCTAGGTGACGAGCGCATATACGTGCTATATGCAAGATTCATCACCGAAGTATTATTGGGGTGTATCATGCCTTGTTCAGAATACTATACTTCCTACTATCATATGTTATATGTTTGTATGACTATGTGAACTTCTTCAATCTTGCTCGAGACCATGTGTAGACCTGGATTCCCTTTTTGAGCATGATGCCTATTAGTGTTTGGGTGCCCACCTAATCTGATCTGTATTTGTACACTTCGCACATGAATACACTTTGGCATATTATTTTCCTCAATCCATGAGTATGTGATTTGATATTAGTTAATTTTATACATGTATTCTTGTACATTCTTTCGGTATAATGCACTAAATTGACAACACATGAGTTGTTGTGCAGTGCTATGTTTATGGCACGTTTGTTGTCCATGCGGCGTTATGATTATGGCACATGAGTTACCCGTACGGTGTTATTATTAGGGCATGTGAGTTGTCCATGCGATGTTATGATTATGGCACGTGAGTTGTCCATGCAGCACATGAGTTGTCCGTGTAGTTGTTATTATTGACACCTGAGTTGTTCGTACAACACGTGAGTTATCTGTGCAACACGTGAGTTGTTTGTGCAGCGTGTGGATGAGGATCCATCCTCTGAGGGTTTCTCTCTCATGTTTCTCTCTGGATGGCATACATGCAGGTTGTTAGAAAACGACAGGTTTCTAGTTGCCGCGAATTATTGAAAAGTGACCAGTGGTTGGAATTTGCATCTCTTCTCTATTTGCAAATTCCTTAGATGTATACATGGTTTTTACTGCATATCTTCCCTATATGCTAGATTCCGAATGTATACATGCCTTTCATGCATATCTTCTCCATATGCTACCTTACTTGATCAAATATCTCACGGTACATATCTTCTCTGTATGTTAGTAAGTGTAAGCTGACTAATTTATTCAGGTCTATCTTCTAAATATGCAATTAATGATGGATACTTGATATCAAATGAATATCTTCTCTATATGATGATCTATTAGTTGGTTACAATGCTTGCGCATACCTTCTCTATGTGCACCGATGGCCTTAACTGGACTTCACGCTTAGATTTTGATACTATTGTTAGGTATATGTATATGTTATTGAGTTGCACATGCTATGTAAAGTGAGTATCCTTGACCTGAAACCTAGTCACTACTTCACTAAGGTTAGTCAGGATATGTACTGAGTATATGGGGTCAGTTGTACTCATACTACACTTCTACACGTTGAGCCGCTATGGATGACGAAGGCTATCATTGAAGTTGTAGCTACGATTAAGATTCTAGCTAGCATGTGTTCGTGGTAGTTTAGGACTTATAATTCTATATATGTAAACTTCAAACAGATGTTGTATTATTTATGTGTACCAGAGTTATGTTCTTAATCTTAGTAGCTCATGACTTGTACAATTAACCCTCGAGATATTATATGAGTTCAGCCATTTTATTCATTGATTATTGATGATCTTCATTTGAGTTGTGTCATTAGTTGTTTGGCTTACCTAGCGGGTTGGGTTAGGTGCCATCATGACTTGGTGGGATTTTGGGTCCTGAGAAGTTGGTATCAGAGCTCTAGGTTCATGTGTTGTACGAGTCATGAGTAAATGTCTAGTATAGTCTTGCAGATCAGTATGATGATATCCAAACTTATCTTCGAAATGCTACAAGGCATCTGGGAAGTTCACCTTCTTTCTTTCCTTATCGTGCAACCTTGATTAGCTTGAAGCCTGTATCTTTTACTTCTTTCCCTTCACTCGTATGTAATGTTGAGCACTTAGTATCAGCTGTGCACTGACGGCTTACGATGTCGTGGATGAGGTGCCAGATGTGTTTCTGTATAGGTATCCATTGCCTCTGATAAATGACTTATTTGACCAGTTACAAGGGGCAGTCTCAAATATTGATATAAGGTCATGGTACCATCAGTTGAAGATCCAAGAGAAAGATATTCCAAAAATATTTTTTATACACGCCACGCGCATTATGAATTATTGATGATGTCATTTGCGATGACCAATGTATCTGCAACTTATATGGATATGATCAATCGTGTTTTTAAACTATTCCTTGACACATTCGTGATAGTGTTCGTTGATGACAAACTAGTCTACTCGCGAAGTCAAAAGGAACATGCTAATCATTTGAGATTGGTGTTGCAAATGCTATTAGAACATGAGTTTTATGCAAAATTCTCTACGTGCCAATTTCGGCTTGAGTCAATGGCATTCTTGGTTCATGTGGTATCACGTGAGTGTATCAAAATTGAGCCCCAAAAGATCAAAGCAGTCAAGAGTTGGCCTAGACCAACTACACCGACGAAGATTTGAATCTTCTTGGGATTAGCATGATACTATCGGAGGTTTATTGAATGTTTTTCTACTCTTGCATCTCCTTTGACAAAACTAACACGGAAAGTTTCTAAATTTCAATGATCGGATGCATGTGAAAATAGTTTCCAACGAGATATGGGTATTTGTGGATGATGGTCATGAAGTAGAGATAATAAATGACATGGAACAGCAATTAACTATGCAACTGACAAACATGGAGTCACACTCTTCATTCATTGTCACTTTTGTATATGCAAAATGTGATGCTATTGAAAGAATTGAGATGTGGGATAGTCTGTACAATCTTGCCAGAGACATGTCAATGCCTTGGCTTGTAGGAGGTGACTTCAATGTGATATGGGATGCGGAAGAGAAGTTTGGAGGACTCCCAGTATCTCTAAATGAAGTTGAAGACTTTAGAAACTGCATCAACACCTGCAATCTCTCTGAACTTGGCTTTAAGGGAAGCATATATACATGGTGGAATGGAAGAGCAGAGGAAAATTGCATATTCAAAAGGCTGGACAGATGCCTAGCTAATTGTGCACTCCAACAGTGGCTGCCACAATTGGAAGTCACTCATTTGCCAAAGATTAGGTCAGATCACTGTCCCATGCTACTAACCTGCAATCAAAATGCTACACCTACAAAGAAAGCTTTCAGATTCCTCAATTTCTAGATAAAGCACCATTCTTTCAAAGATGTGGTAAAGGAACACTGGAAAGTAGACTTTATAAGGGATCCTTTCCTACTATTTAATCACAAATTGAAGAAGTTGAAAAGAGCCCTATCAACATGGAGTAAAGCAACATATGGAGACATCTTCCAAAAGATAGCAAGCTTGGAGGAAGTGGTCAAAGTGCATGAAGCAAAATTTGAACTACAACCTACTGCAAAGAACAGAACAAGATTGCAAAGGGTACAGGCTGACTTGATAAGATATTTGACCTTAGAAGAGGAATTTTGGAAGCAAAAATCTGGTATGACATGGTTCACAGATGGAGACAGAAACACAAAGTTCTTTCATGCATGGGTGAATCGCAAAAGGAAGAGGTTATAGTTGAAGAGAATACAGGAAAATCAGGGCACATGGTTAGAAGAGAAAGAAGAAATAGTAGAGGATGCAGTTAACTATTTCAATGCTCAGTTCCACAAGGCAACCATCCCTACAACATTCAGAATCCTGGATCATGTTCCTATATTGGTGGAAAACACAGATAATGCTCTACTAATGCAGCAACCAACAAAGGAGGAAATCAAGCAAGTAGTGTTTGGACTTAATGCAGAAAGTGCTGGTGGACATCATTGTTTCAATGGGAGTTTCTGCCAATCATGCTGGGACGTAATTGAGAATGACATAGTGGATATGGTGAAAGCAGTCTACAATGGACATACTCTTCCCAAGAGTATAACATATACAAACCTGGTGCTACTGCCAACAAAGAAGGAGGTACTGACCTTCTCAGATATGAGACCAATTAGTCTCAGCAACTTCAGCAATAAAATCTTCTCTAGAGTGATTCATGACAGAATGGTAAACATCTTACCAAAGCTAATCTCTAAAGAACAAGCTGGTTTTGTAAAAGGCAAAAGCATAGTGGAAAATGTGCTGTTAACTCAACAAATTATAACAGACATTCGTTTGAGAACTAAAATAGGTCCAAATGTGGTACTCAACCTGGACAAGACAAAAGCATATGATAGATTCTCATGACTCTTCTTGACAAAGGTTCTGAGAAAGATGAGATTTGAGGAAAGATTCATTGGCATGATACATGGGATTGTGGCAAACAATTGGTACTCTGTACTGATCAATGGAGAGCCACATGGTTTCTTTAAATCCACAAGGGGATTCAAGAAAGGTGACCCTCTATCACCCCTCTTTATACTGGCAGCAGAGGCTATGTCTAGAGGACTCAATGCTCTACACTCCAATTTGTATTTCTGTGGATTTGGATTGCCTAAATGGAGTCCCAAGATAAACCACTTAGCATATGCTGATGATACCGTCATCTTTTCCTCATCAGATGCCACTTCACTACAGTTGATAATAGAAGTGCTGACTGACTATGAAAATGCTTCAGGCCAACTAATAAACAAGAGCAAGTCTGCTGTCTATATGCATCATTCCACCTCAACACAGGTAATTGACAAAGAGTAAAGAATCACAGGAATACTGAGAAAAGATTTCCCTTTTACTTACCTTAGATGTCCAGTCTTCTACATGAGGACGAAAATGGATTACTACCAAGGTCTCATACAAAAGGTGATGGATAAACTGCAAAACTAGAAAGGGAAACTACTCTCCATAGGGGGAAGGGCAGTGCTTATTACACATGTGTTACAAAGCATGCCTATACACCTCCTCTCTGTAGTAAACCTTCCAGCCTGTGTGATCAATATACTACACAAGATAATTGCACCATTCTTCTGGTGTAACTCTGTGGGAAACCCAAGCAGGCACTAGGCATCATGGACCACCTTATGCTTGCCATGTGAGGAAAGTGGTGCAGGGTTCAGATCCCTACGTGATATGTCTACAATATTATTTTGCAAGGTATGGTGGAACTTTAGAACAAAACCAAGTTTGTCGAGTGCATTTATGAGCCAAAAATACTACAAAAAACTCAATCCTATAATAGTACCATGGAGAGGTCGATCTCACATATGGAGGAAAATGATTGACTGTAGAAACATAATAGAACACCACATCTGTTGGCAACCTAAGATGGGATCTTGTTTATTCTGGTTTGAAAACTGGACTGGACTGGGAGCTTTATATTTTGTCACCCCACCTGATTTTATATGTGATGAAACTATACAAAACATTCAGGATGTGGTGTATGAAGGTCACTAGGATGAGGAGAAGATCAGAGAGATACTGCCAATTAAACTTGCTCCACACATACTGGAGAACATTAAAATACCAGCCTCCACTGATGCACTTGATAAACCAGTATGGATGCCAGAAACTAGAGGTAACTTCACTGTTAAATCAGCTTGGGAATATTTGAGAAAGAGGCAGCATCCTTGTAATGCTTACAGGAACATTTGGGTTAAAGGACTGCCATTCAAGGTTGCTTTCTTCATGTGGAAATTATGGAGAAATACAATACCACTTGATGACTTATTCAAGAAACTGGGCTACCACATGACCTCTAAATGTTGGTGCTGTTCAGAGCCACAAGAAGAAACAAGACAACATCTTTTCTTCACATCATATGCTGCAAACAAAGTGTGGGGGTATTTCCTTGGTAATGCAGGAATTAGCATGGAGGGAATCACACTGCACCAAGCAGTGACCAAATGATGTACTGCAGATGTTGTCAATAATTGATACCAATACTGCAGGCCTTACCTTTAGTGATAGTATGAGAGCTGTGGAAGAGAAGAAACGGCTATAAACATGGAGATGCATTCACTATCAGCAGAGTAATCTACTAGATTACTTCTACTCTTCAGTTACTTATCAAATTCAAAAAGCCAGGTATAGACAACATCCCTCATAAATGGCCAGATATAATCACCATGCTGGAAAAATATACTTCCACTCTGAAGTAAACAAAAGTGCTCTAGGAATTCCCCAATCAAAGATGGATAAAAGTTAACACAGATGGAGCCTCCAAAGGTAATCCAAGAAGAAGTTCCATTGAATTCATATTGAGAGATAAGAATGGAGATGTCATATATGCATGTAGTAAGGAAATCCAAGAAGGCACAAATACAGAAGCTGAGGCACGGGCAATGGTAGAGGCTTTGAGATTATGTGTTCATAATAACCACCTCCTCATAGACCTCCACACTGACTCAATGATGCTATTGAAAAGTATAAAGGGAGAATGGAGAGTACCATGGTCCATTGATGAAACAATGGCAGAGATCAAAGAATTGATGGCAAGATGCAATATAACAGTAACACACACTCGGAGAAGGCAAAAAAATGGCAGACCATCTGGAAAATCATGCTCTGGATTATGGACCTATGGAATGCTACTCTTTTGATGATTTTGGATGTACAAGGTAGAAGACTGATCAGCAATGATAAGAGTCAATGTCAATACCTAAGAGTACGAGTGGCAGGAAACAAAGGGCAGTAACACTGTCGAAGAAAAAGAAACCCGGTGAAAAGCAATACAGTAGTGGTGAAGAAAGAATGGAGCGGTGTCTCCATACTAACTATTCCTCTTTTCTTGGAGGAAACACAGGAGCAGTTAACTTCACAGATCAACACATCAACTAACTTATTTGTTATTGCATGCAGGCAGGAAAATCTGGAGTCTATCACTGGAAATGCAGCAACAAGTACTACTGCAACAACTGCTCGAGATATTCACAACCTCTGCCAAATGGACTAAGAGGGAACAACACCACATAAGTGACACCCCACAAAACCAGTCACTTATCAAGTTTCAACTCAAGAACACAACATGTGTTCACCCTACTACTTTCAGCAGGCACACTATTTGATCAAAGCAAGACATGGCGAGCCTAGGGGAGGCCATGATGAGGAACAGACAGTGGCTGCAGGATCTCTTACCTCTCTAGCCACCAGCACCTTGAATTCAAGTAGCAGTGAATTTTAGTCATTGTGAGGGATCAGCTCAATACTGAAGAAGCAATGTGTCATTACATTACCTCCTTGATTCACTGGGGGACACAAGTAAAGCATGGCACAAGGAAACATAGGGAAAGCCATGATGAGGAACAGACAGTAGTTGTAGAATTTTACATAATCTGTGTACTATAATTTTCAGGCACACTGCTATACATGAGTTGCTACCACAAGCATCATCGCAACAAGTTTAATGAGGAGAAAATAGAGCAGTGGATTCACTCTAACATGATGTTGTTTGCTGCAGGAAATGCTGAAGACCAGGGTTGCCATCATTATGCTTTCAAAATCAAGGTCATCAGTATAGAAGAAGTCAGACAACAACACCTGCTTCACTCTCTATCCACTAGCATCCTAAATTCAAGCAGCAGTCAATCACATGAAATGATCACTATGAGGAAGCAGCTTACTACTGAAGAAGGAACGTATCACTACAGTGGTTCTTTGGATAGTAGTCTGGATCCCAATGACTATAAGGAAGATCATCAAACACACAAATACAAGCAGCATGAGAAGCTCAGCTGCAACTGCATCAATTTTAAAAGTCACAACATCAGCAAAGATTCAAAAGTCATCAAAATCATGAAGGTGAACTCAGAGGAAACAATCACTAATCTTAGCATATTTCACAACTCTGCATATAACTTGGAGGAGGCCAGATCATTCCTATAATTGCAATGTGTGGTGTTAGCATTTCTAATGTTCAATCTGTTGCAATTACAGCAATCATCATGGATCTTCCTTGCTAGCATGCAACATAGGAACTCAACCAATATCAGCAGCAACATAGGAACAACAAGATGGACATCCCTTATCACTATATAGCACCGGTACCCAGCCATCACATAGCTAAGCGGGAAAAGCAATATCGACTAGCAATCACAAAGCCTACAACAACTACATGAGCAAGAAGCACTCCTATGAGACAATCAACTGAAGCAACACTCTAAAGATCATAGGGTCATAAAGCATCCAAGTCAGTATACAAAAGTAGGACAGTTACCATATCATCGGTAGCAAACAAACATCCAAAATAGCAACGACACAAACACCACTCCCGTCACTGAATCAAGCACCCTTCACAATATTGTAAGAAGCTTGAAATGGTCCAGATTATTACTGCAGTTGCAAGGTGTGCTATTAGCACCTTTGGTGCTCAATCTGTTACAACTACAGCAATCTTCAGCAGCATAATAGCAAGACATTAAGCCAACAGCCATCACATGACATAGTAGCACCAACAGACCTCCGTCTGAAGCAGCACCAGAAGTAAGGATATACATAAGCATAAATCACATTTGCAGCAGTGTCCAGACATAGTAACACAGCCAGCAGATTACCAGTAGAAGAAGCAACCACACAGGAGCAACAACACTCATCCAATGGCTATCTTAAGAATGGGCAGAGCAAGCTACATCAACTTCAACCACAAAAACAAGCAGTAATCACTCCCAGATACAAAGAGCCAAACAGCCAACGACAACCTCAGTCCTCAACACATATCACATCTAGTCTCAACAGCAGCAATTGGAAAACTACCCAGCAAATAGCACGAGCAACAATGATATCAAGTCACAAGATATGTTTTGATAGCCATCTTCAACTTGGATTTTCTTTACAAAGTCAAAGTAAATTTGAAGATATCTCGCACTTTTTTGGCACTCATTTGAGAACTCTAGAAATCATTTTTAGGTATCAGATGTACATATAAGGGATCACATCCCTAAAGCACATAATAGAAGTAGGAACAAATGTACCTTTTTGTATAGCTGACATAGATCAAGCTCACTTTGTTTTAGTATATGCGATTGTCTATCTATATAAAATAGACAATCGCCACATCACCACAGGTCTAATACCTAACCATATCTTAGGTATATTTAGTTATCACATTAGGATGACTAAGTGTACATTTACTTTTGTATTGGAGGTAAGTTTCATGTCCCCCACCACTTTTGTATATTGCTTCTATTAATAAAACTTATATTTTGCAAGAAAAATAAAAATTATTAAAAGTGAGGTTGACTATAGCACTGGTATTGACCTTACCTACGGGCTTAGAGGGCGTAATTGTGTATAGCTTCAAGATTGGGGTTGGGGTGTGTACTGATGCAACAAGGTAAAGTGCTTGCCTATGCTTCAAGGCTATTTAAGAACTGTGAGAAGAACTACCCCATTCATGACTAAGAACTCGCCGTAGTGGTGTTCGCTTTGCAGATATAGTGCCACTACCTTTGTGGTGTCCATTGGAAGGTGTATAGCAATCACACGAGTTTGCAGTACATTTTCAAGCAACCAGGACTGAACACGAGGAAAAGAATATGGCTTGAACTTCTCAAGGACTATTCAAGTTGAGCAGGACCAAGACATAATACTTGGAGTGCAAGTTCAGTGGTGAGATTCAAGGAGGGGAAAGAGAGGTTAGGCTGGACTCGCATGTCATCCCTAGGAGAGGAAGTTTTAAGTACCTCGGGTCTATTATTCAGGGGGATGGGGAGATTGATGGAGATGTCACACATCATATTGGGTGGGGTGGATGAAATCGAGACTTGCTTCCGGTGTTTTGTGTGGCAAGAAGGTGCCACCGAAACTTAAAGGTAAATTCTACAGAGTGGTGGTCAGACCGACAATGTTGTATGGGACTTGGTCGTATGCGTGGAATTTATTTTGGAAGTCCGTAGGTTGATTTGTGTTATTTTGCCGAAATATGACAATTTGAAGTTGAAAAGTATGACCATAGGTTGACTTTCAGCTAGCGTGCTCGAAATCTAATTTTGAGACTTGGAAAAGGTCTGTTATGCTATTTAGAACTTGTATGCAAAATTTGATATCATCTGGAGTTGGTCTGATGGTTCAGACATTTAGTTGAAACTCTAGAGATTCTTGAACTTTACTTTGAAACTTATGCGCTTTAGTGTTTGAATGGTAGATTTAGATTTTATCTTTGTGTTTTGATCACGTGAGTGAGTTCATATAATGTTTTTAGACTTCTGTCGATGTTTGGTTTGGAGCCCCGAGGGATCGGATGAGTTTTAGACACGTTCCGGAGTACTTTGGACTGAAATTGCAGAATCTGGTATGCTGATGCTTCAGTATCGCATTTGCGAACACCGGGTTCACAATTGCGAGCTTAGCAGGTGGGCCTCAGGTATCGCAATTGCGATACCAGGCTCGTAATTGCGATGTATTATTCATAATCACGAGGGAAATCAGCAGCTGATCAAAAGGGCTGGAAGTCGTGATTTCATCTCATATTCTCTCATTTTAGAACCCTAGACTCATTAGGAGGCGATTTGGGGAGGGGATTTTCATCTACAAACTTCGGGTAAGTAATTCTAATCTATTTTCAATCTTATTCCATCAATATATCTTAGATTTTAACATCAAAATCATTTGAATCAAAGTGAACATTTGTGAAACTTTGTCAAGTTTTTGAAAAATAAGTATTTGAATTTTGAGAGTCGATTGGACTCGAATTTTAAATTAATCACATGTATGAACTCGTGGGGTCATGGGTAGTCAGAATCGACGATGGTACCCGGGTTTTGACAGGGCGAGCTTTAAGTTGACTTTTATTGACTCTTTGAGAACAGTTTAAAGATCTTAGCTTTATCTATTGTAATTTGTTTCCCCTGCATTGTTTGATGATATTAAGTCAATTTTTTTTACTTAAGCTGTGTGGAGGCAAATTTTAGGGGAAATGCTATGCCTGAGGGTTGAATTGGCCTAGTTGAGGTAAGTATCTTGCCTAACTTTGTGTGGGGGAACTACCACAAAGGATTTTAGATTGATTGTGTTGTTTGTGCTATGTGAATGCCGTGTACACAAGGTGACGAGTGGCTACACATGTTATGTGTGGTTTTTGATTGATTTAGTCTACTTAACTCTTTCCATGCTTTAATTGAGTTTTCATATCATATTTTAAATTTTCATTGTCAATTTATTCTTACTTGTGTTAATCTATCATTACATGCCTTAAATGACTCGCTAACACTTGTTCTACACTCTAATTGATAAATTGCTCTCTTGCTTGATTGAACTTGTTGCCTCTTTGTTTGTTACACATTATCTCTTTATTTTTTATTATCACTATTTGAAGTTATTATTTATGTTATCTCTTTCATTGTTGATTTCCATTATTTGAAGTATTGTTACACGTTACCTCTTCTACTTTGAATTACTCTTATTAATATTGTAGTTATACATTATCTTTCTTATTGTTGAGTTATTGGGGAGGCCAGGCCAGATTATATGCTTTTTCGAGTAGGACCTTTGTAGTTGCTTCAGACGCAGTCATTACAGGTATGGTTCCGGTTTGCCAAAGAGATGCCTCTGCCTTATTTGATTCGGGATCCACTTAGTCATATGTATCATCTTAATTTGCTCCATATTTTGGATATGATTCTTTGAGTTCTCCTATTTATGTATCTACATCTGTGGGAGAATCATATTGTTGTGGACTGTGTGTATCGGTCGTGTTTAGTTGTTATTGGTGGTTTTGAGACCATAGTTGATCTATTGTTACTTAGTATGGTAGACTTTAATTTTATCTAAGGCATGGAATTGTTATCACCCTATCATGCTATTCTAGATTGTCACGCCAAGACTGTGACATTGGCTATGGAAGATTTTCCACGGTTAGAGTGGAGGGGTGCACTGGATTACGTTCCTAGTAGGGTTGTGTCATTTCGAAAGGCTTAACAGATGGTTGAGAAGGGGAATTATTTAGCCTTTGCGAGAGATGTCACTGCTGATACTCCTACTGTTGAGTCAGTTCCGGTAGTGAGAGACTTCCCAAACGTATTTCTAGCAGATTTTCCAGGCATGCCTCCTGATAGGGATATCGATTTTGGTATTTACTAGTTACCGGGAATTTAGCCCATTTTTATTCCACCATACCTTATGGCCCCATTGAGATTTGAAGGAGTTAAAGGATTAGTTGCAAAATCTGCTTAATAAGGGTTTCATTCGGCCTAGTGTGTCACTGTGGGGTGCTCCAGTCTTGTTCGTGAAGAAGAAGGATGGTTCTAAGCGCATGTGTATTGATTATCGACAGTTGAACAAAGTTATAGTGATGAACAAGTATTTATTGCGCGTATTGATGACTTATTTGATCAACTACAGGGTGCCAGTGTGTTCTCAAAGATTGATTTATGGTCGGGTCATCATCACCTAAAGATTCGGGATCCAAAATATTCCGAAGACTGCCTTTAGGACTCGTTATGAACACTACGAGTTCATAACGAGGAGTGTGAGGCGAGCTTTCCAAAGCTTAAGACTACTTTGACTATAGCCCAGTGTTGGTGTTGCCTGTGGGCTTGGGGACTTATACTGTGTATTGTGATGCGTCACGCGTTGGCCGTGGCGCGTTATTCATGCAAGATAGAAAAGTGATTGCCAACGTGTCTCGATATCTAAAGACCCATGAGAAGAATAATCCGAACCATGACTTGGAATTGGCAGCCATTTTTCATGCACTGAAGATCTGGCGGCATTATATGTGTGGTGTCCCTTGTGAGGTCTTTAGCGACCACTAGAGCCTACAGCCTCTATTAAAACAGAAAGATCTTAACTTGCGGCAGCAGAGATGGATAGAGGTTCTTAAAGACTATGATATCACCATTCTATTTCATCTCGTGAAGGCCAATGTAGTAGCCTATGACTTGAGTGAAAAAGCAGGGAGTTTGGGTAGTTATCATATCTACCGGCAGCGAAGAGGCCATTAGCATTTGATGTTCAGGCCTTAGCCAACCAATTTGTTAGATTGGATGTTTCGGAGCCCAGTAGAGTTCTTGCTTGTGTGGTTTCTCGATCTTCTCTATATGATCGTATCACAAAGCATCAGTATGACGACCCCCATTTGCTTGTCCTTATGGACACGGTACATCACTCTGATGCCAAGGACGTTTCTATCAAAGATGACGGTGTGTTGGAGATACACGGCTGATTATGTGTGCCCATTGTGGATGGGTTGCATGAAAAGATCCTTCCTTCAGGAGGCCCAAAGTTCGCGTTACTCCATTATCCAGGTGCCGCTAAGATATATCAGGATTTGAGGCAGCACTATTGGTGGAGGAGAATGAAGAAAAACATTGTGGAGTACGTAGATTGGTGCCTAAATAGTCAGCATGTGAAGTATGAGGATCAACGGCCAGGCGATTTGCTTAAGAGACTTGAGATTCCCGACTGGAAATGGGAGCGTGTTAGCATGGATTTTTTGTTGCGCTCCCACAGACTTGGAAGAAATTTGATGCGGTATGGGTGATTGTGGACAGGTTGACCAAGTTGGCTCATTTTATTCCCGCAGTGACTACATATCTAGCCTAGATCTATATCCGCGAGATTTTTCGACTTCATGGCGTGCCGGTATCCATCATCTTTAACCAGGGTAGGCAATTCACATTGCATTTTTGGAGAGTTATATAGCATGCGTTAGGCACTCGGGTTGAGGTGAGTACAACATTTCACCCCTAGACGGACGGACAATCCGAGCGCACCATTCAGATATTGGAGGATATGCTTCTTGCCTGTGTTATGGATTTCGGGGATTCTTGGGTTCAATTTTTGCCGCTTGCAGAGTTTTTCTACAACAACGCCTACTGATCGAGTATACATATGGCTCCTTATGAGGCCCTATATAGGAGATAGTGTCAATCTCCAGTTGGTTCGTTTGAGTCGGGAGAGGCTAAGTTATTAGGCACAGATTTGGTTCAAGATGCCTCGGAGAAGGTCAAGATGATCCGGGATCGGTTTCGTATAGCCTAATGTAGATATAAGAGTTATGCAGATCAGAAGGTTTGCAATGTTGCATTCATGGTTGGAGAGCGAGTCTTACTCTAGGTTTCACCCTTGAAGCGTATGATGAGGTTCGGGAAGAAGGGCAACTTGAGCCCTATGTATATCGGACCTTTTGAGATCCTTCGGAGGATTTGTAAAGGGGGCTACAAGCTTGCATTGCCACCTAGTTTGTCTACGGTTCATCCGATGTTCCATGTTTCTACGCTCCGGAAGAATCACGATGATCCATCATATGTTTTAGAATTCAGCACATTCCAATTGGACGAGGATTTGACTTATACTGAGGAGCCGGTGGCTATCGTGGACAGACAAGTCCGAAAGTTGAGATCAAAGAATATTGCTTCAGTGAAGGTTCAATAGAGGGGTCATCCAGTCGAGGAGGCAACCTGGGAGACCGAGCACGAGATACAGAGTCATTATCCTCATCTATTCGTCACATCAAGTATGTGCTTATGCACGTTCGAGGAGGAACATTTGTTTTAAAAGAGGGAGAATATAATGACCTGACCGGTAGTTTTGTTTAATTGCGCCCTGTTACCCATTTTTATGCTTCACACATGTGTGTTTATGGTTTTATGTCTTGTGGGGTTTGTTAGTTTCATTCTGGGAAGCTTTCGGGTTGGTTTGGACCCTTTGATTCTTGATTTAGAAGCCTAAGCTAGAAATTTTGACCAAACTTTGACTTTTGTGAAAACAACCCTGGAACAATGCTTTGATGGCGCTGATAGCTTTTTATCGTGATTTCGAACTTAGGCGTATGCCTAAAATTGATTTCGGAAATTCGTAGGTTGATTTGTCTTCTTTTGCCAAATTTTGGTAATTTGAAGTTGAAAAGTTTGACCCTATGTTGACTTTTAGTTATCGATATCGGAATTTGATTTTGGGACTTGGAATAGGTACATTATGCTATTTAGACCTTGTTTGCAAAATTTGATATCATTTGGAGTTGGTCTGATAGGACTCAGACGTTTAGTTGTAATTCTAGAGATTCTTGAACATTACTCGGAAACTTATGCGTTTTAGTGCTCGATTCATAGTTTTAGATGTTATTTTTTGTGCTTTGATCATCAGTTCGTATGATATTTTTAGACTGGTGTGGGTGTTTGATTTGGAGCCACGAGGGCTCGGATGAGTTTCGGACATGTTCTAGAGTGTCTTGGACTGAAATTGTAGAATCTTGTGTGATGATGCTTCACCTATCGCATTTCCGAACACTAGGTTCGCAATTGCTTGCTTAGCAGGGGGGCCTCGAGAATCGCAATTGTGATACCAGGCTCGTAATTTCGAAGTGGTCTAGGACTTTAGCTAGTTCGCATTTGCGACTAAATTGTCGCTTTTGCGAAGGTGGCAGGGTTCGCATTTGCGAACACATTTATCATAGTTGCGAGGTCCCAGTAGGAAGGTCAGTGGCCGCATTTGCGATGTATTCGTCGCAATTGTGAACCCATGTCGCAATTGCAACATCAGCTGATGATCAGAAGTGTTGGAAGTCGGGATTTAATTTCATATTCTCATATTTTAGATTACGCCGTAAGTTAGTCTACGTAGGTCCTAGAAGAGATTATCTTTTAGATGATAAGAATTTAGTCCTATTGGTATTAAATGATACAGGGGTGTATAAGAGTGCTTAACTATGTATTAGAAATTAAACGAATCAAAGATGTTGTAACTCATATTTTCGGGTAAATCTAGACATGATTAATATTACCAAGAGGTCGTGTTTTAAGGCGTTTGAATCTTATAATATCCATTTCATAATTCTTGAAGTCAAACAAGTTATGAAACAAAAGTTGGCAAGAGTTGTCGCAACTTACGTTCATAATTTTACTTATACTTTATGTCAAATTTCACCAAGCTTTTCTCCCAATTTACTTTGAATTGGAGGGTGATCTACCCACCAAATTGAAGATATATGAGTCTATTTTCCAACACATTAAACCGTTTGTTAATACGATCTCAGAATTGGGAGATATTCGCATTTTCGCGAGACTACGCCAAGCAGCTCTATGGAGCCTACATAGGCGGTTAAGACATATGGATATATATAACACGCCTCAACCCAGTTTTAAGTCATTAGTTTTCAGTATATTCAGACCTTATAACCCTAAGAACACTCTCTCAAGGTTCTCTCTTGATCCAAGACAAAAACAAAGGGCAAACAACACAAATTAAGTGTCGGGAATCCCGTGGCGCTTGTACGTTTCTTGTTCTTCTTATTGTTGCTGATTTTTGTGTTGTTCCAGCTCGTGTGGGAGGTTATTTGAAGCTGTTTATGTTCTGTAAAACACTCCCTCAAGTTGTAATATCAACCCTAGGTGATTTCAAGATTTCTGAAGTGATTATAGTGCCGAAAATCTGTAATTGATTGCTAGCTTCGCTTTCTTGTTCTTGTGGCAGCATTGGAGGGATATTTCGTGGTCAATTAAGGTCAAATTGGAGTTTTTCGTTCTGTTTATAAGTAAGGAACTTCTTACCTTATATGTATTTATGATTATCCAAGTTACGGCTAAGTCGTTGAAGCTAGAACTTGTGAGATATATATCGAAAGGCTTGTTAGTAATGTTGTTGGTTGGTGGACTGTTTTGGGAGGCTCAATATGATTATTATTGATGTTGTTTCAGCTGTTTGGTGATTTTGTTTACTTGTGGGAAGTCATATAAATAGGGGAGGTGCTGTCCGTTTCATTGTAAAATAGGTTGCGGTCGATACATAATAGATATGACGCATAAACGATAAAGATAGTGTCATTTCTCTTATTGTAGAATAAGGAATCATGACATTTTCAAAGCTTGAGGTTGGGCAGTATATACAAGGTATGTGAGGCTATACTCTCCTTCTTTTGCGCGACTCCGATAGTACATAATGTAATGAACGAGCTTCCAGAGATACTCTACTCTTAGAAGCTAGTAGTACTTACATAGTTTCCATTCTTATGGTACGATTGATGTTGATGTTACTTCTCTTATTCTTATGTATCAACGTTGTTGGTACTTCCTGATTCTTATAAGATTCCTGATAAAGAGTTAATCCTAATAACGTGTAAGGAGGAACTGACCTTACGTCACTCCAAAAGGTTCATCGTACACTGTGGGTTATGCATGCTAGTGATATGGAGGTAGTAGAGTTAGCTTCTTATCGGTTGAGGGATTTAGCAGTTTTCTGGTATGATAGTTGGGAGACAGGGGTCTGAACGCTCTTCCACCTGTGTGGAAGGAATTTTCTAAGGCTTTTCTTCGTCACTACTTGCCAATTGAGATACGACGAGCTAGAGCTAATAAGTTCTTGAACTTTCGATAGGGTAATATGAGTGTGCGAGAGTATAATATGCAGTTTGATTCTTTAGCAAGGTATGCTCCCCATATGGTGGCCGAGATGAGCGATAGGGTGCACCTGTTCGTGAAAGGGTTGGGACCACATCTGATAAATGAATTCATGACAGCCTCCTTAGTAGAGGCCGTGGATATTTCCCGTATTCAGGCTTATGCCCAGATACTAGAGGATCGTAAGCGCTAGCAAAGGGCAGACAGGGAGCAGGATAGGGGCCAGCATAAGAGGGCGAGATTTGCAGGGTATTTTGGTGACTTCAAAGGTAACATCAGGCCCCAGTCTTCAAAGAGTTTGGCACCACCTGTAGCTAGTGCTCCTCCAAAGTTTCATAGGCCTCGGTATGATCGATTTACCTATTATGGTTCAGGTCAAAGTTCACGGGCATCATGCTCACAGTATCATATGGATACTAGTCTGACGAAACCCGCAACACCACGTTGTGATCAGTGCAATAAGGCCCACTTTGGACTGTGCCGTCGAGGTTCCGATACATGCTATTCCTTCGGACAGCCTGGCCATATGATGCGGGATTGTCCTAACAAAGAGGTGGTGGTATGGCTCAGCCTACTGGATTTGTGTCTGGTTCTTCCTCATCAGTTCGACCTCTAGCACGGGGTTTTCAGCAGTCGACAAGTCATGGTAGAGGTAGAGGTGCAGTGCCGAGTTCGAGTGGTACTCAAAATCGAACATATGCTCTAGTAGGTCGACAGGATCTTGAGTCATCTTTGGATGTTGTTATAGGTATACTGTCTGTGTTTTCTTATGATGTATATGCATTGATTGATCCGGGATCCATATTATCATATGTTACACCTTTTGTGGCTAATAAGTTTGGCGTCAAACCTGAATTAATAAGTAAACCACTTGTGGTATCTATTTCGATAGGAGAATCTAAGATTGCTAAAAGGGTATATAGAGGTTGCACAGTGATGATTTGTAGTCGTCAAACCTCGGCAAATTTATTTGAGTTAGAAATGGTTGATTTCGATGTGATAATGGGAATGGACGGGTTGGCCTGTTGATTTTTCGTACGAAGTTGGTTTGGTTTCAGTTTCTTGGTGAACTCGTCATCGAATGGAAGGGGAACATTGCTACGCCAAAAGGTAGGTTTATTTCCTATCTTAAGGCAAGGAAGATGATCTTAAAAGGTTACATTTATCATCTCGTTCGCGTTAGGGATGTGGAGGTGAAGCTGCCTACTCTACAATCAATCCCCGTGGTCAATGAATTTCCATACGTTTTCCCATATGAACTCCCAGGTCTTCCTCCTAAAAGGGAGATTGAGATTAGCATTGATGTGTTGCCTAATACTCAACGATCTCTATCCCTCCAGACAGGATGGCCCCTGCGGAGTTGCGAGAGTTGAAGGCGCAGTTGAAAGACTTGCTGGATTAGGGCTTCATTAGGCCTAGCACTTCACCTTTGGGTGCACCAGTCTTGTTCGTTCAGAAGAAAGAGGGGTCGTTAAGGATGTGTATCGATTATTGACAATTGAATAAGTTTACTATAAAGACCAATATCCACTTCCATGGATTGACGGCCTGTTTGACCAACTCCATGGCGCCAAGTGTTTCTCCAAGATTGACTTACGTTAAGGGTATCATAAGGTGAGGGTTAAGGAGAAGGATATTCCAAAGATGGCCTTCCGGACAAGATATGGGCACTTTGAGTTCTAGGTGATGTCGTTCGGGCTAACAAATGCCCCGGCAGCTTTTATGGATGTCATGAATAGTGTATTCAGGCCCCATCTTGATGTGTTTGTGATAATATTCATTGATGACATTCTGGTGCATTCTCGTTCAGAGACGGAACATATGGGCCACTTGCGGATAGTATTACAGACCCTTGAGGATGGTAAGTTATATGCTAAGCTCTCCAAATATTAATTTTGGCTAAACTCAGTAGCATTCCTTGGCCATGTGATATCTGACGAGGGTATTAGTGTCGACACTCAGAAGAGCGATGCAGTGAAGAATGGGCAAAGACCTACAACACCGTCAGAAGTCCGCAGCTTCCTGGGGCTACTAGGATATCATAGCTGGTTTGTAGAAGGTTTTTCCTGTATGTCAGCACCATTGACCAAATCAACATAGAAAGCTACCAAGTTCTAGTGGTCCGACGCTTGTGAACTTAGTTTTTAGGAGCTAAAGAATCGATTGACATCCGCGCCACTGCTCGCTCTCCCAGAAGGAACAAAAAGTTATGTGGTATATTGTGATGCCTCAAGTATAGGTTTGGGGTGCGTATTGATGCAGCGTTGGAAGGTGATTGCTTATGCATCAAGGCAATTGAAGAAGCATGAAAATAATTACCCGACTCATGATTTGGAATTTGCTACAATAGTATATGCTTTAAAGATATTGCGGCACTACTTATACGTTATCCATGTTGACATCTACACGGATCACAAAAGTTTACAATACATCTTCAAGTAGAAGGAGTTGAATCTAAGGTAGCGTAGAGGGCTTGAATTACTAAAAGATTACGATGTCGAGATATTGTACCATACTAGTAAAGCCAATGTTGTGGCAGATGCTCTCAATCGTAAGTCAATTGGAAGCTTAGTACATATTGAGGCAGGTAGACAGGGGTTGACTAAAGAGCTTCATCAGCTAGCCAATATGAGAATCAAATAGTTAGACTTTGATGACGGAGGTGTTACTGTACATAAATCTTTCTTGCTGAGTATTTACATTCATTGTTGTTGATATTCTTGTTCACAATGTGGTTGACCCATGGGCTAATGTTGTGGAAACATTGCTAATGTTGATTATTGGCAAGTTGTAACATATGGGCACTTGTGGTGCTAGTTATATTGTGATGTGATATTGACGCGCATGCGGCGGTATAAAGCTAGGGGTTAGTGTGCATGTGGCGGTATAAGGTGGGACTTAAGTGCGTGTTGCTTTTTGGAGAACTACGTGAAGCCACGCGGCGTCATAAAGTGGGCTAAAGTGCGTGTAGCTATTTCAGGCAAAAACTTTTTCAAAACTATTTACATGTAAGGCTTATGCGATGGTATAAGGAATGATTGTAATTGAGATTGTTAATTGTGAATGCGAGGCGGTACCTTGGTTGTTTTCCTTGATATGTACACGAGGTGGTACCTCGGTTGTGATTCTTATTGTACATGAGGCGGGTACCTCGTTGTTATTCTTGTTGTTTTATCTCGTGTTGGAAAGAGTTATTTGGTCGGAACACTTCTTGTTGTTTTGATCTTCATTGTTCTATCATTTATTGTCCGTATATGAACATTATGGTTCTTTTCAATTGCCTCCCTTATCTTATATCCATGTTGACAATCTTATCGCTAGTCTCTGCTATTAACTTGCTTTATATTACTTACTGCTCCGCTTTCCGTTACTTCTTGTTTATTATATCCTAGTAGGTATCTTGACTTGGCCTCATCATTATTCTACCGAGGTTATGCCCGAGACATACTAGGTGTCGTTCTGGTGTACTCATACTATGCTTCTGCAGATCTTTTCGTGCAGATCCAGGTACGTCTGCCCGCAGGCCTCGGAGTCACCTTCCCTTATCTTTACTTCATGTTGTGTTTTCTTTCAGAAAGTGATGTAGTAGACATTCTAGTTTTACTCTGTACAGCTTATGACTCTGTTCCACCAGTTTTGAAAAATCAATTGTTTAGATTCTGTTTCGGGTGATTTTTGATTGTAGTGTACTTGTTTTTGCATTTCTGTTAATTATTTCTGTCAAGCAATTATTGAACGTTTGGCTTACCTTGTCGTATAGGCTAGGTTTCATCACGACATCCTGCAGAGAAAATTTGGGGTCGTGACATAAAACTTAGTACGGCCTTCCACCATAGACAAATGGATAGGCAAAAATGATTGTTCAGACACTTTAGGATATGCTACAAGCCTATGTGATTGAAATTCAAGGGAAAGTGAGATGACCATTTTTACCGGTCATTGAGTTAACTTATATTAATATATATCAAGCAAGCATACAAATGGCACCAATTGAAGCTTTGTATGGACGCGATGTAGATCTCCTATTTGTTGGTTTGAAGTTGGTGAAGCCTAATTGTTATGTCCCGACATTGTTTACCAAGCCATGGAAATGGTTAGGTGATCCAGAGAGACTCAAAATGATTCAAAGTCGTCAAAATTCTTATCGGATGTTCGAAGTAAGGAGTTGACCTTTAAGGTGGGTCACTTTGTTTTCATGGAAGTGTCTCCAATGAAAAGTGTGATGCCTTTTTTGGAAAATTGAACCCAAGTATCATTGGGCCTTGCAAGATTTTGAAGTAAATAGGAGAGGTAGCCTTTGAATTAAAACTACCACAAGAGTTATCTTCCGTACATGCGGTCTTCCATGTGTCAATGTTGCGAGAATGTTTGAGAAATCCCACTCAGGTCATTTCCCCACGAACCATTGAAATAAATGAGTTACTAACATATGAAGAACTTTTCACTACTATACTTGAACGACAAGTTTGAAAGTTGATATCAAATGAGGTAGCATCAGCTAAAGTGCTATGGCAAATACAAGATATTGAGGAATCAATATGCGAAGCGGAGGAGGATATGAAGAAAAGCTACCCCTATTTATTTCGAGAGAATGAATATTAGGCTTGAAGTGTTTACTAAAGTACTTTGTATTTCATATTGAGACTTTCCTTGTAATAACTTATGATTTCGTAAGGTGCATTAAGCATTGTTGGTACGTGGAGATGCATTGTGTCGAATGCGAGATATGTGGGACTGACTTGCTATCACGGCTCCGGTGGGACTTTGGACCGTGCAAGTTGGTATTAGTACACAACTTGTAGAGTCTTGTAGAGTCTTGTGATCGGTACAGTGACGTCTGTACTTATCTTCGAGAGGTTATAGGGATTTGAATACTTTGCTTTCTTTATTCCTTACCGTACGACTTTATCTCGACTTGAGGTCTATTTTTTCAGTTTTTTTCAATTCATCCGTATGGGATGTTGAGTACATGATATCGGTTGGCACCAACAAGTTGTGATGATGATATAGATAGATGTTTTTCCTATGTTGTGAGGGAAGACTACTATGGTTGCTTTGTAGAGGGGTTGCCGTCTATTGCAACCCCAGTGTTGGTGTTTCCCACGGGTCCGGGGCCTTATATGATGTATTGTTATGATTCACATATTGGTCTTGACACGGTGCTGGTGCGGAATGGTAGGATGATTGAAAACTTTGAAAATATATTGGTTTTGATTATCATCACGGTGTACTACTGGGTGTTTTTATTGAGTTGTTCATTGATGAAATAAAACAAATTCTTGCTGCAAGTGTACAAGTGACTGGGAGAATCAACTGATTACATAGTGGTGGTGATCATGGCAAAGTCATTGAAAGATTTTAGGTTACACAGGTGGGCTATCTCCTGTGAGAAGATTTGAAGTTGTATGTATCTTGTACGGTTGCTATGAAGAGTTTTACCTTCTATCCAACGAGATGTATGTGCTATGATGTGAGTTTGAATCGCTTGAGGTAGACAGCAACATCGGTGCGCTTGTGGATTGGTTATGGCTTGAGGAGGATGACTTCGAGATTGATTTGGGCAAGAAAAATTGTTGGAGGCATGTTATGTTTAACCAGTTTATATGTATGTTGTGGAATAGCTCATGTTTGAAAGTCCTTTGCAGATGTAGTATGTAAAGGGAAAGGATTCGCTCGATTGTTTCTTTTTGGAGTATTCATGTGCTATTGGAGCACTAATCATTTATTCGGGACTAGGACGAATAGGACGAAGTGAGTAGTCTTTAGGGTAGTCATAATTGGTTCAAGATCAAGATGTGGTACCTAAGGATTTTCGGATTCGTTCTGTGGCTGAGAAGTTGAGATTGACGTTGTATTGTGGAAGAGAATTGGGGTATTTCTGTAACATTATCAGGTCGGTGAGGTAGCGTTGCAAAGATGGAAGAAACAACTTTATATTCATAGAAGATCTTTCAAGAGAAGGTATTTCGATTTGAGGTAATATTGGATGTATAATAGGGGATACAGTGACTTACGAGATTTCATGTTGGGATCGGTTGGGATGATTTTGATCAAGGTCCATGGTGTACAAAAAAAGACAAGTGTTGTCGTAAAGGCATGTTATGAGTAACATGAAGAACTTGGGTCTGTTTAGGAGTGGCTTGGATCAGCATGGTAATGGAGATGACTAGTTCCTTTTGCATAATCGGGCTTTACGGGTGTTTTTGTGGTTTTGGGAGTCTATGTGACTTGGTTGATTAGATGGATTTAGTTCTATTGGCTAGGTTATGTACAAACAGATCCCGTAAAGTTGTGATGAGTTGACCACGACTTGAATTTAATGTATTCTATTAGTCGGGGTAGGTTATTTCGTGTTGTGATTTTTCTCCTAAGCTGAGTTAAGTGAAAGATTTTTGGTCGATGGAGTGTGTATCCTCTTCGTAATCAAGAGTTGATAACATGATTCTCATATTTTTCTTTTTTAGTATGATTGATGCAGTGAGCCACGTGCGATTGAGTTTGCAATGTTGCAGTTTAGCTTTGGAAGGAATGTCATGAGTTCTAGAACACATGAATGATTTCAGATGTTTAAGAGAAAGCTAGCACTATCTTGTGTCACCTGGGTAGAGTGTGCGTTGTGGTGAGCACATTGTGTTTCGATTGCAGATGCTGGGCTAGTACTATAGGGATCGTGTGGTTGGTAACTGTGGATGTTCAGATTTTTGCTACTTGGTGCGGAAGGTTTATGGGAATATTTTGATGAGTGGTGATTTTACCATTTATTTTAGTCTCTTTCTTTAGTCTTTGTGACCTTTAATTATAAATGAGGTGATTTAAAGTGTGCATTCCTATATTTTTAGGTAAATGAAATCTTGAAGAGAAATGATATTAAATGAAGTGGATTCGTGCAAAAAGAGTGAAATAAGTGCAAATATTTCCAGTGGTATCGCATATGCGCAGAACCATCCGCATCTGCGAGAAAAGGTGTTCATTTGCGGAAGAAGATATGTGAGGCAGGCATCACATCTACGATTGATGAACCGCTTACGGGGACGCGCTTCTGCGGCCACTTGTCCGCTTTTGCGGAGTAACCATGTCACGACCCAAAATCCCAAACCCGATCGTGATGGCGCCTCTCGTGAAGACAAGGCCAGCCAATTCGAACCATAACTCACTTTAAGCAGTTAATTTAACAAGAGAGCAACATAACGCAATTTAATAGCAGTCATTTGCGGAAAAACATAGTGAACCATCCCAACAACAGCCCAAACCGGGGTGTCACAAAGTCATGAGCAACTAATGAAAATCCTAATAATAAGATTACTATTACAATATCTTTGGCACAATTGTTTGAAGATAGTGGAAACTACAAGATAAAAGAGATACAGGACTGCGGACGCCAACGGCTACCTCGTAGTCTCTGAATCACCGCTTTGACAGTCGTAGTCAATGCCTCGGAGCGGAATCAATAACGCCTGAATCTGCACACATGGTGCAGGGAGTAATGTGAGTACTTCCAACTTAGTGAGTAATACATATAAATAATGACTGAAAGTACGGAAACACGTAGAGCACAAGGCAATGCATAATGAAGCATTAAACCATTAATTGAAAATAGTAAATCAGTAAGAAATCATCCCTGGGCTTAGTATCAATCTCACAGCTCAGGTTACCAGTTGTCATTGTTACCAACTGTAATATCTCTGGGTACCCTGCACTCACTGGGGGTGTACAGACTCCGGGAGGGGCCCCTTACGGCCCAAGCGCAATATCATATCTCGTGGCAGCGTGCCACCCGATCCCGTGGCGGCGTGCCACCTGATCCCGTGGCGGCGTGCCACCCGATCCATTCATATCAAATCCGTGGCGGCGTGCCACCCGATCCATTTGTATCATATTCCGTGGCGGCGTGCCGCCCGATCCATTCATATCAAATCCCATGGCGGCGTGCCACCCGATCCATTTATATCATATTTCGTGGCGGCGTGCCACCTGATCCATTCATATCAAATCCCGTGGCGGCGTGCCACCCGATCCATTCATATCAAATCCCGTGGCGGCGTGCCACCCGATCCATTTATATCACTTAAAATGTCATTTAAATCTCAAAACAAAAAATGGCTGTGTTGTAAAAACAGTGGAAAACAACATGAATGAGTTCAAGTAATGAATCAAACAGTGAGAAAACAGTAATAACTACCCCTGAAGGGTTCAAATAACCGGCACGAAGCCCAAATATGGCAATCAGCCCAATTCATGATGACATCAAATAAGCTCCAATCAAATATATAGTAAAAATCATCAATCGGGAGGGACCAAGTCACAATCCCCAGTAGTAAACGACCCCACGCTCATCATCGAGCGCATGCCTCACCTCAATATAGCACTATGATGTGCAATCCGAGGTTTCAAACCCTCAGAACATCATTTACAAAATTAGAACCGGCTAAATTCTTAGCCCGCAACGCCTTTACCCTTTGAATTGACCTCCGCGCGCGTCGAATCTATCCAAAATTAGAACTAATATGTCACAATATGCAGGGGTAACAAAGCCCATGCAAGAACAATCAATAAATACTAAGAAATCCCAAAATTAGCAAAACCCGAGCCCCAGGCCCACTTTTTCTAAATTCAAAAAATTTTCACCTCAACGGGTTCCTTATCTTCCCACGAGTTCAACCATACAAGATTTATCGAATTCCGACATCGGTTTGACCTCCAAGTCTTAAAATCTAAACTTAAGGGTTTTCTACAATTTTCTCCAACTTAAATCACCAATTACATACTAGAATGGCAATAGGTTTGGGTAATTTGACCAAGATTGAGTTAAGAACACTTACCCCAATGCTTCTCTCCAAAATCTTCCAAAAATCCTTCAAGATTTCGCTTCAACCCGAGTTCCCTAGCTCCAATTATGTTCAAGATGGTCAAAACCCCCTTCTTCAAGAATTTGTTCAAGAAAATCTCTTTTGGATATAGTTTTGAGGTTGATTTGTTGTGATTTTATGGTGTTTGGAGGTGTTTCTCTTTGTGGATAACGAAAATGGGTTTTGCATGGCAAATGGGCATTTATTTCTATTCATAAAGAGGTCAAAAATCGGAACAAATAAAACTTTCAGGTGTTGAAAATGCTATAGCATTTCGCGTAGCATAATTAACATGCTGTCCACATTTTGGACAGCATCGCGTAGCTTAATCAACATGCTGTCCATATTTTGGTTGCATTTCTGACATTGAAATCTTTTACACTTTGCTATAGCATTTCGGTGTAGCATAATCAACATGCTGTCCACATTTTGGTAGCATTTCTCACATTGAAATCTGTTACACTTTGCTATAGCATTTCCGCATAGCATAATCAACATGTTGTCCGCATTTTGGACAACATCGCGTAGCATAATCAATATGTTGTCCATATTTTGGTAGTGTTTCTGATTATTATGCAGATTTTCCTTTCCAACAATGAAAGAGTCCGTTTAACCACCCAAAACTCACACGAGCCATTCGGGACCCTGTTCGGATATACCAACAAGTCCTAAATCATATTATGGGCATAGCTGAGGCCTTAAATCATATCAAACAACGCTAAATACACGAATCATACCCCAATTCAAGCCTCATGAAACTAACAAATTTCAACTTCTACATTCGATGCCGAAACCTATCAAATCGAGTGCGATTGACCTCAAATTTTACACACAAGTCATAATGACATAACGGACCTATGAATATTTTCAGAACTGGATTTCGGCCATATATCAAAAGTCAACTCCCCGGTCAAAGTTTTCCAAAAATCTTCTATTTTCTAACATTCGCCAAAATGCGTTGAATTGTCCTACGGACTTCCAATTTCAAATACGGACATATGCCTAAGTCCGAAATCACCATACAAAGCTATAGCAACTCTCGGAATTCCATTCCGACCCTCGGATCAAAATCTCGCCTAATAACCGAAAATCGCCAAAATACTAACTCCACCAATTCAAGCCTAATTCTACACCGGACCTCCCAAACCAATTCCGATCACACTCCTAAGTAATAAATCATCTCCCGAAACTAATACATTCGAGCCCTCTAACTCATAAGTCAACATCTGGTCGACTTTTACAACTTAAACCTTCTTGAAAGAGACTAAGTGTCTCATTTCTTACCAAATCTACTTCGAACGCAAACTACTCAACTCGATCACATAAAACACGGATAACGAAGCATAATGAAGCAGAAATGGGGAAAGCGGAGCGGTAACTCTCGAGATGACTAGCCGGGTCGTCACATTCTCCCCCACTTAAACAAACGTTCGTCCTCGAACATGCCAAGAATTATTCCGAGGACATTAAATTTCTAAGTGTATTATTACATGAACTCGCGGGTGATTTCACATCACCTTAAATTTAACATGGATCCGACAACACCATCTCAATTGAAGATTATTTCTTTTATCCACATTTATAAACTTCAAAGCAAAATTTCTCACTACCCAATTATTTCAACCAGCGTGTTAGTCTCAACCGGCTGTAGCAACTCGTGCTACAGCGCCCATCATATGTATGCCCATAACCATGTCTCTGGTTATAATAGCTGTTCATAATTAATTCCAGCATCGTCAGTTAACCTCAGTTTAACCAAAACCTCGTTTCAAATTTTCACAACTACGACAGCAATTCACGAGGCATGAAGACCTCATAATTATTTATTCTAATTAACGAGTCACATTTAACACCACCTGAACACTTCCCTTGTAGGCTGAAACTCAATAATTACAGCACGAATATGGCTAAATGTGCACAGAAATACATAGAAGAATTATCAAATAAGCCTAACAGGCATGTCTCCCTATCAGTACTATAGCACAAATTTAATTTAAAAGAGGGAGAATTTAAAACACATAAATTTTCATCACAAGGATCTCGTCCTTATATAACTGTCACCGCGGCTCATAGCCCAGTTAAGCTTTTCACATCATATTAAAAATGCGACGATCTCGTCCTCAACTCTGAATCACAAGTAATATGCACATCGTGACAACCGAAATCTATCCATTTCTCCTTTAAAAGTAATTTCCTTTAATCGAAATCACGACACATAATGAACTCCCATACTGGTAGGGCACATGATTCATAAAGCTCTAATTGGTTATCCCGAAATTACATCAAAACCCACTGTAGTGAGTAACAGAAAGTCACTTTTGGACTCATAGCCCTCAATAGTGTACAAAACAAAAATGATAGACATACCTAAGACCATCAAAATCTCCCAACAAGGATAGATACAGTAGTAGAGTGCAAATTCACAAACTCACCATATAAGTCGATTTCCCATAAGAACATCCTCCGACCACAATAACTGGAATAACGATATTTCCTTTTAATTGCCTTATATAAATCTGATTGCACAGATTTCAGAACCAATAATCTCGTCTCAATCGGTGCAAGCTGCTCACACAATAAGCCGCCTCAAAAGCCAACTCAGCTCTCATATGGCGCCATCAATGCGCCGACAAGCTACAATTTGAACATGACACATAAAGAGGAAGAAACTCTGGAAAAGAATTATCCATCCCGCGTAACGAATAAAACGGTCGAACAAATGTTACGAACCCTTCTCAGAGGATGAGAAATAAAGTACTCAAGAATAGATATAGGGAACCGTACTCATAACACTGTTGCGGCATATACCCGACGGTAACATAGAATATTCCGAGTTTCGTTCGCAATCCACTGTGAAGACTCGATCCTTAACCACACATCGGACCCGAAATCGTTAGGCACTGCACTTTAATTCTTGAATCCACTAGGACCGTTATCGAGAGTCAATTACTCTGACCTAGTCCCGAAGATAACCAACTCCAACGCTCTACTAGTACATGACAACCTCTCGAAGAAGCAACCGACTGCGCTCTTTTCCATGTACATCACGTCCACAAAAACATAAGTTCCGAGTCTTCCCAAAAACCTGAACATGCATCGATAACGCCGAATATAGCACACACCCATCTAGTTCTTTGCTGAATTACCCCTAATATTTCCTTTTCTTAGTCATAAATACTCCGCCAACGTACCGATAACCAGAAACCGCACAAGCAGACAACCACGCGATCCAATTGTAAACAGTGGGGCTTCCCCCCACTTAGCTCTAAGCCACCGTCACATAATGTAGAGCCCACGACGATTCCTCCTTCTCAATTACCATGATCTCGCACCATTAACCCGACAGACTTCTCGAAGTCTTTGTTAAGCTGTTCATGAACATCCTGGATCACAAGTCATAGTCACACACTCGACCTCTTACTGGGTAGCAAGTAATATACCTCGCAGAAGCTTCATCAACATCACGTCACCGCTAACCTGCTCACAGGAGATAACCCACCTATGGAATTCCTTACCGATATATTCTAACAACACTGCACTGGGTACGACTACCCCACAATCAGCAAATTCTCCTGAGCTCATGCTCGCCCACCAGTTGTATAAGTCTGCTCCTTCCCTATTGACATCAACTGAAAGTTCAACAATACTTTTACGAACTCAAGTCATATTGCACCTGAAATGATAATCCGATGTTCACACCCATATTCATTTCAAACAAACTCCTTTCTGCCATATTCGATCTTTCTTCGTACGACAACCATCACTCCAAATAAAATACGTAGGCCAAATCACCTTCCATCATGATTCCCAAACCGTTCTACACTTACTCAAGGCACGCAGCTATCCTACCACATAATCCATAAGCTAATCTGTCACTCTTATTTCAGTTAGACCATCTCCTTTAAGCAACTTTTCAGCCTCTGCTTCTCATACTTGGCATGCTAGTACTTCAACCACCGCGAAACACTTCCTCCCATGTCGTTCCTCATACTTCGCTGCTCACGTGTTGCATCACATCGAAATCATCTATGTAGCACCAGAACCAATAAAATGTTACCGACTCTAAGTCTCTTCGAAGATCATCTTTCTCGATCCATCCACATTAGAAATACTAATTCGATTTTTGAACCGCTGCACACAGCTATTCCTGGCAACCACCCCTCAGGAACCATTTCACAGCACCATGCCCCCAAGGCAAAAATCCAAGAAGACCATAACACCGACGAACCATAATGAGTTCAAACAAGGACGACGAAACCGCATCATATTGAAAATTCCATCATGCTTGAAAAATATCAAGTCTTGTTACTTCATCAACCAAACATGGACATCTATAGTCCGACATCCTTTCCTTCGCTAGAATTAAATGCTGAACCTTTAAATCATACGCTGAGAAATCCTCCTTTCGAGTCATTCACTGCCGCGTTCCATATATAAGCACTCTACCATTTCACCAACATTGTATGACAACAACGCATAGACATCGTAGCAATTCGTGCACGGTCTCTAAACCATAGAAGATACAGATATTAAGCTGGAACATAAGAACATCCTTCCACAAGACAGCGATAATAGCCTGCCCGAACACGCATCTAGCACCACGTCTGTTGTACCACTACAACTCTTCGACGGCCAATTGATAACAAGTGCTTCGCGCCGCATAAGATTGAGTAGGAAGGAAATAAAGACATAAGCCTCAAAGAATCAAACCGCATGATAAGAATATCAAGAATACGAAGTTTTTCCTAAAAGGTTCTGTAGCCTCTCGAAGATAAATACAGACGTCTCCGTACCGATCCGCGAGACTCTACTAAACCCGCTCATGACTCGTGAGACCTATGTAACCTAGGATCTGATACCAAGCTGTCACGACCCAAATCCCAAACCCGATCGTGATGGCGCCTCTCGTGAAGACAAGGCTAGCCAATTCGAACCATAACTCACTTTAAGCAGTTAATTTAACAAGAGAACAACACTGTTTAATAGCAGTCATTTGCAGAAAAACATAGTGAACCATCCCAATAACAACCCAAACCGGGGTGTCACAAAGTCATGAGCAATTAATGACAATCCTAAATATAAGATTACTATTACAATATCTTTGGCACAATTGTTTGAAGATAGTGGAAACAACAAGATAAAAGAGATACGGGACTGCGGACGCCAACAGCTACCTCGTACTCTCTGAATCACCGCTTTGACAGTCGTAGTCAATGCCTCGGAGCGGAATCAATAACGCCTGAATCTACACACATGGTGTAGGGAGTAATGTGAGTACTTCCAACTCAATGAGTAATACATATAAATAATGACTGAAAGTAAGGAAACACGTAGAGCACAAGGCAATGCATAACGAAGTAGTAAACCATTAATTGAAAACAGTAAATCAGTAAGAAATCATCCCTGGGCTTAGTATCAATCTCACAGCTCGGGTTACCAGTTGTCATTGTTACCAACTGTAATATCTCTGGGTACCCTGCGCTCACAGGGGGTGTACAGACTCCAGGAGGGGCCCCTTACGGCCCAAGCGCAATATCATATCTCGTGGCGGCGTGCCACCCGATCCCGTGGCGGCATGCCACCCGATCCATTCATATCAAATCCGTGGCGGCTGCCACCCGATCCATTTGTATCATATTCCGTGGCGGCGTGCCGCCCGATCCATTCATATCAAATCCCGTGGCGGCGTGCCACTCGATCAATTTATATTATATTCTGTGGCAGCGTGCCACCCAATCCATTCATATCAAATCCCGTGGCGGCGTGCCACCCGATCCATTTATATCATTTAAAATGTCATTTAAATCTCAAAACAAAAAATGGCTATTTTGTAAAAATAGTGGAAAACAACATGAATGAGTTCAAGTAATGAATCAAACAGTGAGGAAACAGTAATAACTACCCCTGAAGGGTTCAAATAACCAGCACGAAGCCCAAATATGGCAATCAGCCCAATTCATGATGACATCAAATAAACTCCAATCAAATATATAGTAAAAATCATCAATCGGGACGGACCAAGTCACAATCCCCAGTAGTAAACGACCCCACGCTCATCATCGAGCGCGTGCCTCACCTCAATATAGCACTACGATGTGCAATCCGGGGTTTCAAACCCTCAGAACATCATTTACAAAATTAGAACCGGCTAAATTCTTAGCCCGCAACGCCTTTACCCTTTGAATTGGCCTCTGCGCGCGTCAAATCTATCCAAAATTAGAACTAATATGTCACAATATGCAGGGGTAACAAAGCCCATGCAAGAACAATCAATAAATACTAAGAAATCCCAAAATTAGCAAAACCCGAGCCCCGGGCCCACTTTTCGAAATTCAAAAAATTTTCACCTCAACGGGTTCCTTATCTTCCCACGAGTTCAACCATACAAGATTTATCGAATTCCGACATCGGTTCGACCTCCATGTCTTAAAATCTAAACTTAAGGGTTTTCTACAATTTTCTTCAACTTAAATCACCAATTACATACTAGAATGGCAATAGGTTTGGGTAATTTGACCAAGATTCCGTTAAGAACACTTACCCCAATGCTTCTCTCCAAAATCATCATAAAATCCTTCAAGATTTCGCTTCAATCCGAGTTCCCTAGCTCCAATTATGTTCAAGATGGTCAAAACCCCCTTCTTCAAGAATTTGTTCAAGAAAATCTCTTTTGGATATAGTTTTGAGGTTGATTTGTTGTGATTTTATGGTGTTTGGAGGTGTTTCTCTTTGTGGATAACGAAAATGGGTTTTGCATGGCAAATGGGCATTTATTTCTGTTCATAAAGGGGTCAAAAATCGGAACAATTAAAACTTTCAGGTGTTGAAAATGCTATAGCATTTCGCGTAGCATAATCAACATGCTGTCCACATTTTGGACAGCATCGCGTAGCTTAATCAACATGTTGTCCGTATTTTGGTTGCATTTCTGACATTGAAATCTGTTACACTTTGCTATAGCATTTCGGCGTAACATAATCAACATGCTGTCCACATTTTGGTAGCATTTCTCACATTGAAATCTGTTACACTTTGCTATAGCATTTCCGCATAGCATAATCAACATGTTGTCCGCATTTTGGACAGCATCGCGTAGCATAATCAACATGCTGTCCATATTCTGGTAACGTTTCTGATATTTATGCATATTTTCCTTTCCAACAATGAAATAGTCCGTTTAACCACCCAAAACTCACACGAGCCATTCGGGACCCTGTTCGGATATACCAACAAGTCCTAAATCATATTATGGACGTAGCCGAGGCCTTAAATCTTATCAAACAACGCTAAATACACGAATCATACCCCAATTCAAGCCTAATGAAACTAACAAATTCCAACTTCTACATTCGATGCCGAAACCTATCAAATCGAGTCCGATTGACCTCAAATTTTGCACACAAGTCATAATGACATAACGGACCTATGAATATTTTCAGACCTGGATTCCGGCCATATATCAAAAGTCAACTCCCCGGTCAAAGTTTTCCAAAAATCTTCTATTTTTCAACATTCGCCAAAATGCGTTGAATTGTCTTGCGGACTTCCAGTTTCAAATCCGGACATATGCCTATGTCCGAAATCACCATACAAAGCTATAGAAACTCTCGGAATTCCATTCCGACCCTCGGATCAAAATCTCGCCTAACAACCGGAAATCACCAAAATACTAACTCTACCAATTCAAGCCTAATTCTACACCGGACCTCCCAAACCAATTCCGATCATACTCCTAAGTATTAAATCATCTCCCAAAACTAATCAAATCGTCGGAATTCACATCCGAGCCCTCTAACTCATAAGTCAACATCCGGTTGACTTTTACTACTTAAACCTTCTTGAAAGAGACTAAGTGTCTCATTTCTTACCAAATCTACTCCGAACGCAAACTACTCAACTCGATCACATAAAACACGGATAACGAAGCATAATGAAGCAGAAACGGGGGAAGTGGAGCGGTAACTCACGAGACGACTAGCCGGGTCGTCACAAACCATTTTCCACCAAATATCGCATATGCGTGCAGAAATTCTGCATCTAATTGTGTAGTATTTTATCCAACACTTAAATCTTGTTTATGGGAATATTCATATTTAAAGTGTGGATTAAATATCTTGTTGTGCTTATGTATTGAACGCTTTTTATTTATTATGAAGTGAGTTATTGTATATTTAATTGTTCTTGTTCTTTTATGTTTCCAAAGGGATTAGCAAACCCTAGGACTCGCCCATTCACTTAGAATTAATTTTGGGAAAGATAATTTGGGGTTGGGAAAGATTAATTAACAAGAACTTGAGGCGTTAACCCTTACTTTATAGATTCTAACTAGGGATAGGATTGAACCACTTGTAGCCATATTCGGGTGTGCTTAATCTCTTAATTGTTTTAGGGATAATTCAGTTAGGAAGTCTTGTTAGTCTTCGGCAGAAGCTAATATAGAATTACTACCCGAAGCTAATTAACATAAAATAGCTCATATTTGTAAAAATGTGAAATACATTGGATCGCTATTTGTGTATAAATCCCATTGCATCCCATGTGAAATACATTTTCGCAATTTGTTATAAATATTTTCTCAAACAGAAGTTTTGGAGCTAGGGTTTTTGCACACACTTGGGTCTTGAAGATTTGAAGATTTTGGTTGAGAATTTCATACCCATTTAAGTTCATTTCTTCATTTCTTTACTTTGTATTGAATATATAAGGGTGTAGTATTTTTTCCAGCACTTAAATCTTGTTTATGGGAATATTCATATTTAAATTGTGGATTAAATATCTTGTTATGCTTATGTATTGAACGATTTTATTTATTATGAAGTGTGTTATTATTTCTTTGATTATTCTTATTCTTTAATATTTTCAAAGGGATTAGCTAACCCTAGGACTCGCCCAACGGCGGATCTACGTTCAGTGGTGTGGGTGCTTAAGCACCCATTGTCTTTTGGGGTAGGGTCTGTGTATTATATATTTAATTAATGTAAAAACCAAATATAAGAGAGATGAGCACCCACGAAATAAAAGCTGAGCTGGGTGCTTTGGTTTAGAGATTCAATTGCAGACCTTTATTTTTTTTGTTTCGGGGATCGAAAATGATGTGAGGTGTAAGTTCTTTTTTTGTATGTTTTGCAATGGGGAAGACCTTTCCTTGTTTGATTGTTCCCATTATTTTCTATTTTTCCGATTGCCCTTATTTGAGATATTTTTCCATATTTTGTTACCTTTTTGCTTTCTTTTTCTCCCCCTTCAAATTTGCTTTTCTTTCTTTCTTTCTACTATATCACTTAAAAATATTTCAAGTATGGAGATTGATGAAGTACTTTTATTGTCCAAAAATAGTACTCCATGTAGTTTTTGTTGTAATGTTCGCAATAATATATTTTTGAGCAAAGATCACTTCTTCCTTGTGACTAAAACTATTTACCCCATAGCCGCAAAAGTGTATAAAATTTATATACTTCTTGTACATAACATTCAAAAGAGTGTGTGTGTGTGTGTGTGTGTGTATTCGACTACTATTTTAAGAGCCGCTATACAATGTTATTTTCAATATATTTTTGCGTTGAATTGTCTCATTTTATGTTTCAAATAGTGATACACGTATACTATGCGTCAACTTAAGGACAATAAAGCACCCATTACTTTAAAATCCTAGGTCCGCCACTGGACTCGCCCATTCACTTCGAGTTAATTTTGGGAAATATAATTTGGGGTTGGCAAAGATTTAACAAGAACTTGAGGCGTTAACCATCACTTTATAGATTCTTCCTAGGAATAGGATTGAACTACTTGTAGCCATAGTTGGGTGTGTTTAATCTCTTAATTGATTCAGGGATAATTCAATTAGGAAGTCTTGTTAGTTTTTTGAAGAAGCTAATATATAATTATTACCCGAGGCTAATTAAAATAAACTCGCATTTGTAAAAATCATGAAATACATTGGATCATTGCTTGAGTGTAATTCCCAATGCATCCATGCTTGTAGCCATTGATAATTTTACTTGCTTTATAGATTAGTTTATATTTTAGCAATTTGTTATAAATATCTTATCAAACACAAGTTTTGGAGCTAGGGTTCTTGCACACACACTTGGGTCTTGAAGATTTGAAGCTTTTGGTTGGGAATTTCTTACCCATTTATGTTCATTTCTTCATTTCATTGCTTTGTTAATTGAATATCTAAGTATGTAGTATTTTCCCAACAAATAAATCTTGTTTATGGGAATATTCATATTTAAAGTGTGGATTAAATATCTTATTTTGCTTATGTATTGAACGATTTTCATTTATTATGAACTGCGTTATTGTTTCTTCAATTATTTATGTTCTTTAATGTTTCCAAAGGGATTAGCAAGTTCTAGGACTCGCCCATTCACATCGAATTAATTTTGGACAAGATAATTTGGGGTTGGGAAAGATTTAATTAAGAAGAACTTGAGGCACTAAACCTTACTTTATAGATTCTACCCAGGGATAGGATTGAACTACTTGTAGCCATATTCGGGTGTGCTTAATCTCTTAATTGTTTTAGGGATAATTCAGTTAGGAAGCCTTGTTAGTCTTCGGAAGAAGCTAATATAAAAATATTACCCAAGGCTAATTAATATAAACTCGCTTATATTTGCAAAATCGTGAAATACATTGGATTGTTACTTGAGTGTAATTTCTAATGCATCCATGCTCGCCATTGATAATATTACTTTCTTTCTAGGTAAGTTTACATTTTCGCAATTAGTTATAAATATTTTCTCAAAACCTTTCTAAGTGATTGGCTTGGCATAATAAGTGAAAATTCTCTTACACGCCTCATGGATATTGAATTTGGTGGGTAGATCACACCGTAATTCCAAGTAAATCGGGAGAAAAGCTCAGTGACATTTGACCTAAAGTATAAGTAATGAACGTAAGTTGCGACAACTTTTGTCGACTTTTGTTTCATAACTCGTTTGACTTCAAGACTTATGAAACAGATATTATGTGATACAAATACCTTAAAACACGACCTCTTGGTAATATTAATTACCTCTAGATTTACCCGAAAGTACGAGTTACAACATCCTTGATTCGTTTAAATTCTAGTACTTGTTAATCACTCTTATAAACTCTTGTATCATTTAAGACCAATAGGACTAAATTCTTATCATCTCAAAGATAATCTCTTCTCGGACCTATGTAGACTAACTTACGGCGTAAGCTAACGTATGCAAATATGGGTTGTAACAATTCATGTATTCCAAGTGCCAAAACCGGTATTATGATGATCTCCTCATGAAGAAGCTCAAACTTGAGAGAGGAATTACCGATGACAATGTGGCCATGCTCCTTCCGGAATTCCATGGCCGGCTAGTTTCAAGCGGCTGGACCTGCTTCATCCCCACTCCATGCAAGGCCAATGAGGAATGGGTTAGGAAGTTTTACACCAACTTAAAGCATACACATTTAAAAAAGCATGAACTTACAATAAGGGGCAAGATTGTGAAAATTTGAGTTGAAGAGATAAATGATGTCTATGGGCTTCAAAATTATCCGTTCGAGCCAATGCGAGAAAGAGATGCATGCAACAATGGTGATTGGCTAGTCTCAAATCTTTGTCCTACAAATCAAATAGCAATTTGGGCTAAAAAGAAGAAAAGGCGCCAAATGTGATGATTTCACAATTGAAGCAAAAATGTAGTTGTATATCGTTCTGAGGAGAGTGTCTCCTTGTGAGAACATGTCTAATGTCACATATACTAGCCGCCTGATAATTTCTTGCGTCCTTGATGGCATTCCAGTGAATGTTGGTCATTACATCATTCAGGAGCTGAAGAAGTATGTGCTTCAAGGTGGCCCGACATTGATATTTCCATCTTGGATTGCAGATTTGTGCACGAGTGCGCAGGTTAAGGAATGTAATGGAGATCATTTGATACTGGCTGACAAGCCCTTTCACCCATTTAGAGTGACAGGATAAGGTAGTGTAGTAAAAAGCAAGAAGAGGAAAATTGAGATTGCTGTAGGTGAGGGGTTCTCCTCATAGGCAGCACTGCCTGAGGGACCATTTGGGATGTTGAACTCACTTCTTGTCTCCATCCGTGACTTAGTGTCACAGCTCCCTAGTGGGCTCTCAAACTCTCAGACTGTGCCCGAGTATTTTACCAAGGAAGAAATTAAGACCCACCTAGAGAACTAGAAGAAACAAGTAGAGTCGCATAAGAAGTTGGCAACTTATACTAGCAGGCTCGAGGCAGCCTATGGCAACATGGCCAAGGCACATGTACATCTTCAGGAAGACTTCAACAAGGAGAAGAGAGAATTAAGAAGAAGAGCATGTCCATGATAAAGATGTAGAGAGGCATCAAGGCCATCTTCAGATGGGGGCAGCCGAACAGGATGATACCGATCGAGGACTAAGATAATAGTGAAGAGTATTCCTTCTTGTCGAATGCTGCTGATGTTGATACGGAGGCTACCGATGATGGTGAGGCCGAGAGCTCTACATGGCAGTGATTAGCCTTTTCCCGCAGTCTACTAGTCTGATGCAGGCCTCAGGGAGACCCTCAAACTACTCTTAATTTATCTTAATATGGTGCAGTGAGGACACTGCAATATTTTTAGTTGGGGGTGGCTTTACAGAGTATACTTTTTTGTATATTGATGCTTGACTTGTGCAATTGCCGTGCTTATTCTTTTGTATGGATATTGTGTGCCCTTGCCGGACTTGTTCCACTATTGTTTATCATGTGCCTTTGCTGGGCGTAGTTTGTGATAGGAGACACATTTGCGGATTAGTCTCTTTTTTTATTCTATTTAATTTTTATTTATTTATTTATTTATTTTCTTAGTAGTTTTTAGTTTATGTTATTTTTATTCCTTTAGTATTAGTTGCTTTTATTATTTTATTTTCTTTAGTAATTATTCTTATTTTATTTTTTATTCCTTGTAGTGTTAATTTAATATATTTTTTTTGTAGTTTTTAGTTTATATTATTTTTATCTCATTAGTAGTAATACACTTTTCAATAAATCTCCTTGAGTTTTCTTTATGCTACGATTCTTTCCTGGGGAATAATTTTGTGTTTAACCGGGTGACTTTTCCCTCTGATGGATGGTGTGGCGACTTTCTTAGGGGAATTAGTCTTGTTTTGTTATGTGGAAACTTTTAGATTGTTAGGTACTAATAAAATTATTCTCTTGTATGTGATGTGCGAATTAAGAATACCCATCCAAATTTTGGTTGTAAATCGAAAAAGTAAGTTGCATGGGAACGAATAATTGTTACCGGAGGCTTTGGGGAAGTCGGAATAGGAGAGCACTCATCTTGGGGTTGGCTTACTACTTAGATGCTTTCAGCAGTTATCCGATCCGCACTTGGCTATCCAGCGTTTACCGTGGGCACAATAACTGGTGCACCAGAGGTGCGTCCTTCCCGGTCCTCTCTTACTAAGGGATAACATTTTGGCTCATTTTGTGACTCTTTGCCCACTAATTGGAATGATATTGCTCTAATTATTCTTATTAAGAAGTGAAATTAATCAATTTTGATTAGCTCATGTGCCATGTGTGTTAGTTTTTGTTAAAAATAATACTTGTGTTTACTTTTATCATCTAGAACTTGCCCGGTTGGTCTTTCAAGGCTAATGTTAATTAAGTTTGGTTGGAGGGATGACCTTAGGCATTCTTTGTGATCTTTGAAAAAGCCTCTTTAGCCTTTCGAGCATACCATTGTATAAATACTATCACTAGTTAACCTCATTTGAGCCTTTAATCTTTTCTTTGGCTAACTCTTTACAAACCTTTACCCTTTTTATTAAATGATTCCTTCTTTTGAACTTGTCCCTCCTGAATGTTAAGAATAAGGCTAAAAGCCGAAGTTGGGGATGTTGGTGTTAATTGGGAAATAGTGAAGATGTACACTGTGTGTAGAAACATATACCTCAAACTTGTTTATATGAAGATACTCAAGCTCCATAAGAAAATAGTTGTATGAAAAATAATATGGAGTCTTATGAAAACTAGAGAGGTACTTTAAGGTGGTTCTATGTTGATAACTAGATGTCAATAAGGGCTATGAAATTTTTTTGTTTATTCTTTTTTTATCAAATCCACTAGGCAGCAAACCTAGTGTTAATTTTCATATATATAACATAAAATACAGAAATGGAGGGGGACATACACCTTACCTCCCAATAGAAAAGATGTACACCCTTGGTCATCAAAACTTGACAACCAAGTATGCCTAGATAGCTATGACGGGTTAGACCTATGATGATGTGATGATTGTCTATCTTATAACATCGATAGACAATCATATGTACAAAAATAGTATGAAGTGAATCTAGGTCAACTATACAAAAGAGTACATATGTTCCTAAATCTACTAAAGAAGTGATTTGAAATAGTATCCTCCCTGTGCGATAAGGTATATTTCTAGCAAAAATTGAGAATCTTCTACTTGATGTATCATAAAACAGAAGGTAACAATCTTCACCTTTGCTTTGGCATTGATAACAAAGAAAGCAGAGTTGAATATAGTTAGCAAAAGGGGGCCATGTAGCTAGAGAGTGGTACTGACAGTGTCTGATGCGCTGAATCCACACTAGCATGCTTGGCTTGACTGATGTGCTTTTGAGGCCGCTGTATTTCTCAGAATCTTCTTGTGTATGTGTGCGCTGCTGCTAAATGTCTTGTGCTTCTTTGTGTTGTAGCTGCTGTTGAGAAGATGGATGTCTATCCATCCTGCTGTTGTTGTTGCTGTTGCTACTGCTGCTGTGGAGGTATTCTACTACTGTGTGTTGTGGCTTCTGCTGGGATGGTGATCGTATTTCCTTCTTGATGCTACTACTGCTACTGCTGTTATCACTGCTGCTGTTGCTGCTATTGGTACTTTTGCTGCTGGTGTAGCTGTTATTGCTTCTACTGTTGCTTTTGTTGTGTTTGGGAAAAAGCTGCACTTGTGTTCTGTTGCTTGCAGCTTCTGTTGAAATGTTGAATGTCTGTGTATTCTGCTGCTGTTCCTGCTGTTACTTTTACTGTTGTTGCTGTGGTTGCAATTGTTGTTGCTGCTGCTGAATGGTTGTCTTATGTTGCTGCTGCTGTAAAGTTGTTTGTTGTCAGCCTTATACTTGTGAGAAGACTGCACTGTGTTGGTCGTGTGAGCAATGATGTAGGATGAGTGCCATGGTAATTGTTTCAATTGCATTAGACTGAGCACTAAAAGTGCTAATACCACACAATGTAATTGTAACAATGACCAGGGCCTGTATGAGCTGCTGCTTCTGGATAGTCTGCTACTCCTGTGAGATTGGTAGAGATGTGTATGTAACTGTATTGAGCCTTTGGGATATCTATCTCGTTTTGGATACATGTGATGATGACTGGCTGTCTGAATGTATCTGTGGGGCTTGGTGATTGGTTGTCCATCTTGCTGTTGTTGTTGACGTTGCTGCTGCTGCCAGTGTTGCTATTGTTATTACTGCTGATGTTGCTGCTGTTACTGCTGTGGGACTTTGTGTTAGCTGTGTGATGCTTGTGAGGATGGTGCATTGCGATGGCCATGATGTCTCCCTGCATTGATGACTTCTGCTGACAGCTGCTGCTAGTGTTGATATGGTCTTTCTGTCTCAATACAGGTATGACTAGCTGAATTGATGTACTCTTGAAGCTGCTACATTCCTCATATGCTTCCTGCTCTGGTGTCTTTTGCTGTTGGTGATGTCTGGTTCTGCAATGATGAGTACAGTTGAATTGGTGACTACTGCATTCCTTGAAATCTACCTATGTTTGTATGTGCTGCTCTTGCTGATTGTCTTGTGTTTCTGTGGGTGGTAGCTGCTGGTGCATTGATGAGTATGCATCCCTGTTGTTGCTGCTGATGCTGTTGCTGTTGTTGGTAGTGTTGGTGCTGCCTCTGCTACCTATGGAGTTTAAAAAGAAGCAAAGTGCAAAAAGAAAAGATTAATGTGAGTAGTGTTCAAGGAGGGTGTAGTCACTTGTATCCCAAATGCTTATCCTACCCTTCCCTAAGCCTACATTACAAGCTTAAAAACTCCTTATGGGATCTCCAACCAAATCTTCTCGAGTAGGCGGCGAATTAAAATAAGGGCAAGCTTATGGAATGATATTCTGTAAATCTTGCAATTCTTTGTTGAGAGTGAGTGTCGTTGTGCATTTTTCCCTTTTGTTGTTAATGTAGATATGGTGATTTTGGGACTTTCATTCTTGTGAGGGGACATGGATTGTGATGGATCGGTGACATTAATATATTCCAAATTGAGTAAATTAAGCATATGTAGTAAACTAGTGCTTTTGAGTCAGTTCTTGAGGGTTGGTTGTTGTCACTTGATTATGTTAAAACTCCACTGCATTCTTGAAATTGTTTTACATGAGGGAGTTATTTGGTTGAGATTCACATGCTTGAACCTAATTATTAGTACCACCCAAATCCATAATTGTTATGCTTAATTGGAGAATGTGATGTGGAAATGATAGCGATGCTAATTGTGCTTTGAATAGTGGAGCCTCATTGAATTTTTGGTTTTGATTTCTTTGAGGACAAGAAAAAGAATTAAGTTGGCGGTGTTGATGAGTGGTGATTTTACCATATATTATAGTCTCTATTCTTTAGTTTTTCTGACCTTTAATTATAAAATGAGGTGATTTATGGTATGCACTGCCAGATTTTCAGGTAAATGAAGTCTCGAAGAGAAATGAAAATAAATGAAGTGGATACGAGCAAAAAGAGTGAAAGAAGAGCAAAATTTTCCACTAAAACGCATCTACGCAGAACCATCTGCATCAGCGGTCTCGCATATGCGAGAGAAGGTGCGCATTTGTGGAAGAAGAAATGCGAGGCAGGCATCGCATCTGCGATTGATGAACCGCTTATGCGGACGCGCTCTGCGGCCACTTGTCCTCTTCTGCAGAGTAGCCATTTTCCACCAAATATCGCATCTGCGTGGAGAAATTCCGCATCTGCGGAGCCGCACTCGCGATGATTGTTCCACAGGTGCGGCCAACGGGCTTCAGACCTGGGCAGGATTGACAATTCACAATTTCTCCATTCCAAACCGATAAATACACGGTCTTTGGCCAGTCTCAGCGCATCTTTGACATCTCTTGACTAGAGAACACAAGTTTTGGAGCTAGAGTTCTTCTACCCACACCTTGGTCTTGAAGATTTGAAGCTTTTGGTTGAGAGTTTCTTACCCATTTATGTTCATTTCTTCAGTTCCTTGCTTTGTATTGAATGTCTAAGTGTGTAGTATTTTTCCAACACATTAAGCTTGTTTATGGGAATATTCATATTTAAAGTGTCGATTAAATATCTTGCTGTGCTTATGTATTGAACGATTTTTATTTATTAGGAAGTGAGTTATTGTTTCTTTTATTATTTTGTTCGTTAATGTTTCCAAAGGGATTAGCTAACCCTAGGACTCACCCATTCACCTCGATTAATTTTGGAAAAGGTAATTTGCAGTAGGGAAAGATTAATTAACAAGAACTTGAGGCGTTAACCCTCACTTTATAGATTCTACCTAGGTATAGGATTGAACTACTTGTAGCCATATTCAGGTGTGCTTAATCTCTTAATTATTTTGGGGATAATTCAATTAGGAAGTCTTGTTAGTCTTTGGAAGAAGCTAACATAGAATAATTACTCGAGGCTAATTAACAGAAACTCGCTCATATTTGTAAAATCATGAAATACTTTGGATCGTTTCTTGAGTATAATTCCCAAAGCATCCATGCTTGTAGCCATTCATCATTTTACTTACTTTGTAGGTTAATTTATATTGTCGCAATTAGTTATAAATATTTTCTCAAAACCTTTCTAAGTGTTTGGCTTAGCATAAGAAGTGACAATTCTCTTACACACCTAATCGCCTACATGTTGCTCTCTGTGGTTTTCGACCCCGACTCACAGTTCGGTAAATTATGCATGCGATCATGTTCATTTACTTGTTAGTAATGGATTTCGATGCTATCATATTTTCCATAAGGAAGTTATCTATACGTGATGTTCAATCATTAATAAGTTGGAAAGATAGAGATCATGTATGGAAATTTTTGTATTCTCGAGGTTTAGAGATTTAACTTTTGTGGAGGCAGATTATTCTGTTGGTTGCAGGATGTGAAAGTGTATTAAGGGCTAGATAGTTGATTGCATATGTTATTAATGATGTCATTGTTCAATTTTTTGACATTATTTACCTATTTTGGGATAATCTGAATCAGTTTTGGGGCCTATTGATAGGCCTAATAAGAATGAGCATTTTATACTAGATAGGATTTGGTTACTAGGTGCTACTTTTGCTATGGATGTATCATCAGGTAGAATGAATGATATCCCTGCTTGATCTGTTTCATGTGTTACTCTTTTATGCTATGAAAGGTTGTGAAGGCTACATGGTTGTTCACACGCATATGGTGGCCTTGTTTAGGCCTTGTGGTGTTATAGGAGCGAGATGACTCTTAAGATATTCATTTGTTTATTGCACCATAGTTGTGCTTTCCTTTTCGTAGTGCTTTATGCTATTTGTCTTCATGTTGTTATGTTTATGCACAATGGGTGCTGGTTGTTGATACACATGTGCTTGGTGAGCATGAGGATTTTGGCTCAATGAGTATTCTTGTGTGGAGCAATTTGATGATTAGATCGGGTTGCACGCTATGACATTGTTATGTTCAAATATGATTTTGTGTGTGTACTCCATGTGTTCTATTTCTACCTCGTGGGAAAGATATATAGCATTATGCGTTTGTGATTGTGATTGTCGGGCTTGTTAGACAGTTCTTTCATTTAGTTATGTTTTGTTATTGGCTATATCTGAGTTGTTGCTTGTTTGGTGCACGGATTGTGTCGTAAGCAGTTCTAGATGGCATTTGGTGTGTCCTATCGATCTGGCAGTTGTATGGGTTGAGATGAGGTTATTGAATCTGGAATTAGTGCAATTGAATTTGAATAAGGTGTGTTTAGAAGAAGAATGTTATTGTGAGCTCAGAATTTAGAAGTGGTTCTCGTCGGGCGAGATAACTCCACTACCTTTTGATTTGATGGGTGGTTATGGCTTTCTAAAGGTTTCTTTCATCATTAATTGTGTTCCGAACATTTGGAACAATGTTCTATTTTGTATGAAATATATTACCGGTATCGGGTTTGATAATGGGCAGCTATTGCAGTTAGAAGATATTGCTATGAGTACATGAGCTTTGGGGTATGTCGTGTGCTTATATCTTGGTAACATATTTGTGGATTGCTACAGTTTTTTGAGATTGATAAAATGTATGTATTTAAGAATCAGATCTAAAAGGGAGTTCCAGATGATAGGATTTGGTTTTAAGGATTGTAAGCTGAGGTAGAAGAAAGAATATTAAGTCAGATATTGTTTTTGGACTTATATGGATTGAAGTGACATGAGATCACTCGTGATTGTGTGTATGATGAGCTTATGCCGTCGTTTGACGGCATTGGGACGACTCTTGAAACGTTTGAGGACGAACGTATGTTTAACAGTGGGAGAATGTGACTACCCAACTGATCGTGTTGAGGTTTCGCATCATGTTCGATGGTTTGAGACCTTGAGTCACCTCATATGATGCATTAGTACTTGGTTTCGATGCTTGAGAGGTTCGAGATTGATTTGAGAGAGTGGTTATCAATTTGGAAGCATTAAGTTGGGATAGTTGTCCAAGGTTTGACTTTTGAGTAAACGATCTCGAAATCAATATTTGATGGTTTAAATAGGTTTGTATGGAGAATTTGGACTTGGGAGTATGTTCAGATTTGAATTTGGGTGTTCCCAGAAGGTTTTGGCTCTATTTATCGGAAGTTGGCAATTTGAAGAGTTGGAGAGTTCATAGGTTTGACTCGAAGTTGACTTTTGTACGTTCAGACTCGGATTGTGGTTTTGCAACCTTGTGTAGGTTTATTTTTTTGATTAGGACTTGTGTTCAACTTTTGGTTGTGATTTAGAATGTCTATCTGTGATTCGGACGCGTTCGGCGAAGTTGGAATGTTTGAAAATTTAGGGAATGATTTTGAGCTTTGATTCATGGTTTGGGTATTATTTGTGGTGTTTTAAGCCTTTGGATAAGTTTGAATATTGTGTTTGGACTTGGTGGTATGATTGGACAGGGTCCCATGGGCTAGTCTGTGTTTCTGGGTAGTTTCAGACCATTTTCATTCAATTTGCATAGCTGATCTTCTGGTGTCCCTGATGTGCTTCGCCTTCGCGGTCTGTTGGTCGCATTCGCATAGAGTGATATTTGGTTGATGTAGTTTGGATCAACGCGTTCGTGAATATGGTGTCGCAGTTGCATAGTTTTAGGGTCAAAAGCAACTCGTTCGCGCAAAGGAGGTCACGTTTGCGAAGTAGTTGAGGTAGGCTGAAGCTGGGTGTATGTGTTCACGATGGATAGCTCGTGTTCACATAGAAGGGCTATCATTTGCTCATTGTATTTGCAATGATGTTCCTGTTCAATATGAAGTCTTTCCAGTCAGGTTCAGAATTGAGCTTCGCGATCATGAAGTACAGGATTGCGATTGCGATTGCGAAGGGTAATGCTGTGCTGACTTATAAAGTTGCGAATTTAGGAATTTTACCTGTTCTTTCATATTTTGTGCCGTAAACTTTGAGAGGGGTGATTTTCATGGGGATTTTCATACAAGACAAGAGGGTAAGTGTCTTGGCTAACTTTGTAAGAGGGAAACCCCTAGGATTTGACTTCATTTCTAGTGTTTATGGTATTGGGGGTGGTGTATATACGGGGTGGCAAGCGTGTATGCACTTACAAAAATTTATATCATGTTCGGGGAAGAATTAAGATGCTTTATGCCTTATTTTGATTGTGTGCTCATCTTGATTCATGATTTGTTTGGCTTATATGACTGCGTTCACTCTTTTATTTATGTTAGAGTCATGCTTAGGTTTATGATTATTTATGAAGGCATGGGAACTTGTTCTTGATATGATGAGTTGCTTGAATCTTCCGTAGTCATATAAAAATTCCACGAGCACATCCGCATAATTTTTATTAAGTCCTTGTGCATATTTTATCTATTAATTCTTGGGCTTATGCATATGTATTATATTTGTATACTTCATTTAGAAGGAGATTGTGGCACAAAAGACAAGGTCCTGCAGTTGAAAAGCAGTTATGGCACATGATATGATGAGCGAATATTTGATTATACGTGAGCTATCAAGCTCCTTTTGTGCTTGGATTTGGTACTGTCCCTCCAGGATCAAATGACTACCCACGTTACCTTAGGCCCAATGGGCATGGTTGATGGATTGTGTATCAGGTCGATACATGGATTTTGTATTGGGTTTCGTTCATACATAGATTTTGTATCTGGTTTCATTGATACAAGGAGTTTGTATCGGCCATACAGTATGATATTGTTAGTATGATTGTGTTGGTTTACATGTTAATCTTGTTGAGGAAATTGGTAACTATAAAATAAATGGGTATAAAGCACTTGGAAGTTGTCCATATTGATATTATCATGTGTTAGGCTATTATGGGTAACTCTGAAATTAAAGACAAGGTTAAAAATTGTTTAAAAGGTATTGGTTATTATACAGTATATTTTCTAAGTTCAAGAATGACTGATAATGGTTTGAAGGGTGTTAAAGGGATTCAATCCGAGCTTGGCGCTCGTCGTGATATGTTGATGACTTATTAATGAAGTATTTTGTACCCTATTGTTACGTTGTTCTTATTCTAATGCTCTGATTGTTGTTATTGGTGTATGGTATTGGAGGAGGCCCTTGCTACAGGGGAGATGCTTCCCACATTTACATAAACGAGCTACTAATTTAAGTTGCAGACTTAGCGTTTACTCAGCAGTGATTTTGAATATCCTTGTGCTATGGTAGATTGAGTTGAGTTATTTGAAGAATTGCTCGAAAGGTATTAAGGACTCAACGGAGTTAGTATGTAAAGGCTATCCCTTCTTTCCTTTTGGCACGATCCGTATGATACAACGAAATGAGCAAACACGTAATTTCACAAATGACTCTATTCTAGAAGTACTACGGTTGCCTATGTTATTGATTCCCCATATGTCCTCTTATTGTTTCGCCTGTTCTTGGGTCTCAGAAAATATGTAAATTGATAAAGTTTATTTCGTAATAGTAACCAAAGGCATAATGATCTTATGACATTCCGAGAGATCTTATTGACTTACTTCATTATGCAGTGCAATCATTTATACATGTATATTGACCCATGACCACATGGCGTTATATACGTGTATATTACATGTACAATGAGGTTTAGGGAAAGGTTACGAAATTATATATGCACCACCACCTGATCAGTTGGTATACGTTGATAATTTCGCCCATAGAGGCCGAAATAATATGATGGGATGCCCTTAGAGGCTCGATGACGTTATGTGCGCATATACCTATGCATGATATGGAATTTATATGAATATGCATGACATTATAAATGTTTCATGATTCATAGAGCTATTAAGACTTATAGGTTGAGTTCTTTACCCCACGTTTCTTTCATGTCTTTTATGCACTGCTTTTAATTCCTTACACACCCGGTACTATATTTGTAATGATGTCCCTCTTTCCTGGTGACGCGTTTATGTCCATAGGTCCCGATAGATAAGTTGACAGTCCTCCTAGTAGGCTATTAGCTCAGCAGAAGGTGTTGGTGCACTCCACTTGCTCCGGGGTTGCCTATTTGGACATGTATTGATTGGTATGATGGAGCCATGTCCCGACCTTTGTGATGTTTATGTACTCTTAGAGGCTTGTAGACAGATGTCATGTATATGGATACCTGCATGGCCTTGACGGCCAATGTTTTGAGTGTAGAAAGGATCATGTTAGCCTTGTAGGCCCATATGTCACATGTAAAAGCTTATATATCATGTTGGGTCGTCCTAAGTCTAGTACTTCCTTATGTTTTATTCCGGTTATCTCATGACGGCCCTTCTAGCCCATTTACCAATGGTGTGATATGAAAGATATACTACGTTGGTACTAAGTTGAGTAAGGCATCCGGTGCCCGTTGCGGCTCTTCGATTTGGGTTGTGACGACAATGGTATTTTACATGAGTCAGAGAGTCTCCCCTAAGTACTACAAAGAAAGACTAGCTGAGGAAATAAGGAAGAAGGCTTCAACATAAGCGTAGTGACATAAAGACGAAATAGTCTTGTAACAACAATCTCACGACAACATTGTATGCACTCGTTAAGAGAGTGGCAGATATCATAGGAAATGAATGGGGGAAAAAAAAAGTTCAAAAGTAATATTCGAGATCATATGGGTTCCATGAAATTCAAATATGTGTGGGCACTGAGATAAGCCCAGTATGCATGCAACAAGTGGTTAATAGAAGGTTGCGAGTAGTATAAATACATATGTGTAGGTCGCAAGCTAAAGTATGGTAGAGTGACAAGGTTTTAGGTAGATAGGAGTAGGGATAAGAAATGATGGCTGAGAAGGTGTTGAGAATAGGCAAGGCCTCCGAGTTAAGCCCATCAAAACAAGAGAGCTGATGGTTTTCGTAAGTTTTAGAAAGCTTAGTGTATCCTGAATGAACTGAGAAGTCTAAGACTATGTCACGAACGAAAATCTTAACCTGTCGTGATGGCGCCTATCATCGTACTAGGAAAGCCGACAGTTTAAATAATAAAACTTCTCATAAACAGGATAGAAAATCCAAGACACAACACGGAAATTCCCAACATCGAGGTGTCACTAAGTAAATGAGCATCTATACATCATAAGCCGGGAAATCACTATCTAATATAGTCTGAAAATAAATAAAATAGGCAGAAAGATAGGGAAGGAGAGACAAGGTATGCGAAACGCCGGCAGCTACTTCAGAATCTTTAAATAATCAACTGTGCGCGAACATCAACACCCACCGTGACCGGAAACACCTGGATCTGCACACGAAGTGTAGGGTGTAGCGTGAGTACAACCAACTCAGTGAGTAACAAGACTAATAAAAGAACTGAAAGTAGTGATAAGCTTCACAATTATACTTCAATTACAGTGATTTTAACATAGGAAGGTAGGCATGCTTTCAAGTTCGACAATTAAGGCCAAAACAGTAATTTCATGTCAAGTTCAACAAAAACAGAGTGTAACGTCTTTTAGAAATTTCAAGATAGTGATACATGGCAGCTAAGTGCAACAATAATGAAATCAAATGAATCCCACAGGGCCACAGTCGCTCAGCCCTCCCATTCACTCAACACTCGGCACTAGCACTCAGTACGTACTCACTGCGGGTGTCTACAGAGTTCGGAGGGGCTCCTTCAGCCCAAGCGCTATAATCCGCACAGAGAACTCACGTGCTATTGTATAAATCTCTAGATCCATGCGGACAACTCACGTACTATAGTATCAATATCTTACAATCAGGCCCTCGGCCTCACTCAGCCATCAATCTCTCCAGTCTCTCTGGCTCTCAGTAGTCATGAAAATCAGCCCACAGAGAAATGATATAATGTATCAACATGGAACAACAGAGACTGAGATATGTTCTACAAGTAAAATAGAGACTGAGTACAACACAATAATTTGGCAGATAGATTAACATGTACACAACCTTTGACGGCCCCTTCAGAACCAACTCATGGCCTAAACAAGATTCTAATAGGGTTTGCAGCTCAATTACTATATCACATGAAGAATTTACTGATATCAACAGGCTAATCGTCCCAGTTCCATGGAAAGGACCAAGTCTGAATTCCTACGGTGAACGCCCACACGCCCGTCACCTAGCATGTGGGTCACCTCAAAACCAATCACATGACACATAATTCGGGGTTTCATACCCTCAGAAAAAAATTTAGAACTGTTATTTACCTCAATCCGAGTAAATATCTACTCCAACACACCCTTGCCTCGCGAAACGGCCTCTGAATGCCTTTAATCTAGCCATAAACAATTGATGCAATCAATACGGGCTAAAGGAATCAACTCCATTATGCATTACACTCATTTATACATATACATTGACCCATGACCACATGGCATTATATACATGTATATTATATTTACATGGGGTATAGGGAAAGGTTACGACATTATATATGCATCACCACCTGATCAGTTGGTATACATTGATGATTTCGCCCATAAAGGCTGAAATGATATGATGGGATGCCCTTAGAGGCTCGATGACGTTACGTGCGCATATACCTATGCATGATATGACATTTATATGCATATGCATGACATTAGAAATGTTTCATGATTCACAGAGTTATTCAGACTTACAGGTTGAGTTCTTTACCCACGTTTCTTTCATATCTTTTATGTACAACTTTTCATGCCTTACATATTTTGTACTATATCTGTACTGATGTCCCTTTTTCTTGGGGACGTTGCATTTCATCTCTATAGGTTCCGATAGATAGGTTGACAGTCCTCCTAATAGGCTATCAGCTCAGCGGATGGTGTTGGTGTACTCCACTTGCTCCGGAGTTGCCTATTTGGACATGTATTGATTGGTATGATTGAGCCATGTCCTGACCTTTATGATGTTTATGTACTCTTAGAGGCTTGTAGACAGATGTCATGTATTTGGATACCTGTATGGCCTTGACGGCCAATGTGTTGAGTGTAGAAAGGATCATGTCGGCCTTATAGGCTTATATGTCACATGTAAAAGCTTATATATCATATTGGGTCATCCTATTTCTAGTATTGCCTTATGTTTTATTCCAGTTATTTCATGACGGCCCTTCTAGCCCATTTAACCATGATGATGTGATATGAAAGATATATTATGTTGGTACTCGGTTAAGTAAGGCATCGGGTGCCCGTTGCGGCTCTTCGATTTAGGTTATCACGAAAGTGGTATTTTACATGAGTCAGAGAGTCTCCCCTGAGTACAACAAAGAAAGACTAGCTGAGGAAATAAGGAAGAATGCTTCAACATAAATGTAGTGACATAAAGACAAAATAGTCTTGTAACAACAATCTCACGACAACATTGTATGCACTCCTTAAGAAAGTAGCACATATCGCAGCTAATGAATGGGGAAAAAAAGTTCAAAAGTAATATTCGAGATCATATGGGTTCCATAAAATTCCAATATGTGTGGGCACTAAGATAAGCCAAGTATGCATGCAACAAGTGATTAATGGAAGGTTGCGAGTAGTATAAATACATATGTGTAGGTCGCAAGCAAACGTATGGTAGAGCGACAAGGTTTTAGGTAGATACGAGTAGGGACAAGAAAACATGGGTGAGAAGTTGATAAGAATAGGCAAGGCCTTGGAATTAAGCCCATCGAATCAAGAGAGCAGATGGTTTCCATAAGTTTTAAAAAGCTCAGTATAGCCTGAATGAACTCAGAGGAGTCTAAGGCTATGTCATGACCCAAAATCCTAACTTGTCGTGATGGCACCTATCATGATACTAGGCAAGCCGACAATTTAAATAATAAAACTTCTCATAAACAGGATAGAAAATCCAAAAAATAATGAGAAAATTCCCAACATCGAGGTGTCAGATAGGGAAGGAGAGACAAGATATGCGAAATGCCGGCAGCTACCTCGAATCTCCAAATGATCAACTATGTGCGGAAATCAACACCTACCGTGACCGGAAATACCTGGATCTGCACACGAAGTGTAGGGTGTAGCGTGACTATAACCAACTCAGTATGTAACAAGACTAAAAAAAGAACTGAAAGTAGTGACGAGCTTCACAGTAATAGTCAATTACAATGATTTTAGCATAGGAAGGTGGGCATGCTTTCATGTTCGACAATTAAGGCCGAAACAGTAATTTCATGTCAAGTTCAGCAAAAACAGAGTGTAATATCTTTTAGAAATTTCAAGACAGTGGTACATGGCAGCTAAGTGCAACAATAATAAAATCAAATGAATCCCTTAGGGCCACAGTCGCTCAACCCTCCCATTCACTCACCACTTGGCACTCGGCACTAGCACTCAGTAAGTACTCACTGGGGGTATGTACAGACTTCGGAGTGGCTCCTTCAACCCAAGCACAATAATCCACATGGACAACTCACATGCTATAGTATAAATCTCTGGATCCACCTGGACAACTCATGTGATGCACGGACAAATCTCGGATGCACGGACAACTCGCATGCTATAATATAAATATCTGGATCTGCATGGACAACTCACGTGCTATAGTTTCAATATCTCACATTCAGGCCCTCGGCCTCACTCAGCCATCAATCTCTCCAACCTCTCTGGCTCTCAGTAATCGTGAAAATTAGCCTGCAGAGAAATGATATAATGTATCAACAAGGAACAATAGAGACTGAGATATGTTATACAAGTAAAATTGAGACTGAGTACAACACAAAAATTTAGCAGATAGATTAACATATACACAACCTCCTGAGGGCCCTTCTAGTACCAACACATGGCCTAAACATGATTTCTAATAGAGTTTGCAGCTTAATTACTATATCACATGAAGAATTTACAGATATCAACAGGCTAATTGTCCCAGTTCTATGGAATGGACCAAGTCCCAATTCCTACGGTGCACGCCAACACGCCCGTCACCTAGCATGTGCATCACCTCAAAAACAATCACATGACACATAATTCGAGGTTTCATACACTCAGAAAAAAAATTAGAACTATTACATACCTCAATCCGAGTAAATCTCTAATCCAACACAGCCTTGGCTCACGACACGACCTGTGAATGCCTCAAATCTAGCCATAGACAATTGATGTAATCAATATGGGCTAAAGACATCAACTCCATAAGAAAATGCTAAGTTAATAATCAAAAGTCTAGAATCGACCCAAAAGCCGGCTCCTAGGTCCACATCTCGAAATTCGATAAAAGTCACAAAAACTAGAAGCCCATTCAACCATGAGTCGAACCATACCAAAATTACCAAAATCCGACACCAAATCGTCACCTATGTTCCCAAATCAAACTCTCCATATCCCTAGCCTCCAACTCCAAATGTACACCTTAAATACACACCAACTAGGTGGGAAAATCAATAGGGAAGGAAGATTATTGATAAAAAAAATAAGCACAAGAGACTTACCTTAAGAATCCCCTTGAAAACCCTCTCAAGAATCACCTAAACCCATGCTTGAAATGTTGGAAATGAAGCCAAAATCACGAACCCTTGTTTTAATAATCTACCCAGCACTTCCGCATATGCGGAAACATAACCTCTTCTGCGGCATCGTAGAAGTGACATTACACACGCATCTACATTTGATTTCGCTCCTGCGATCCCTCACACTACTTATGCGGAATCGCTTTTGCGAGCATCTTAGGCACTTCTGTAGACCAAGCCCATCTGCCTAGTTCCGCTTCTGCGATTCCCGTGCCGCATTTGCTACCACGCAGATGCGGAACACCCTATTGCACCTGTGCGCCTACAGCTTTTGCGCACCTCTCACCGCACCAGCGGCCATGCAGGTGCGGAAAACGCCTCGCACCTGCTACCACGTGCACAATCCCCTCCAAACCGCATATGCGCATCGCAGCCCGCACCTGGAGGCTCGCACCTATGATCAAAGCTTTGCAGGTGCGGTTACACCAGCAGAGGTACAACTTCAACAATCACTCAACTTTAATTTTTGATCCGTTAACCATCCGGAAGAAACCCGAGGTCTCAGGGACCTCGGCCAAATCATACGAACAAATCCTAAAACCTCATACGAACTTAGTCGAGAATCACATCAAACAACTTCCAAAATACGAATCGCACCCCAATTCAAGCCTATTGAAATTAAGGAAATTCATCTTCTACAAACGACGCCGAAACCCATCAAAACATGTTCGATAGAGCACAAATTTTGTACACAAGTCGCATTTGACATTGTGGACTTACTCAAACTTTCGGAATCAGAATTCAATCCCGATAACATAAAGTTCACTCCTGGTCAAACTTCCCAAAAATCCAACTTTCACCATTTCAAGCCTAATTCCCCTACGGACCTCCAAATCATAATTCTGACACGCTTCTAAGTCAAAAATCACCCAACTAAGGTAACAGAAACATCAAAACTCCATTTCGAAGTCATTTGCACAAAGATCAACATCCAGTCAATCATTTCAACTTAAGCTTTACAACATGAGACTAAGTGTCTCAATTCATTTCGAAATATCTCTAGACCCGAACCGACTATCCTAGAAAGTCACATAACAACTATAAATTACGAATGAGCAGTAAATGGGGAAGAAGGGCTACAATATCAAAACGACCGCCGGGTCGTTACTGACTAGGAGCAATTAGAAGAGGTGAAATACTGCACCGACAGTGGATTAAGGGTATAATATGGAAGAAGTGTTTGGGTATAGTATCACCTACCTATGTCAATAGTCGTAAGTTCGACAAAGTACCGAGTTATGAACTTCGATATATTTATAGATTCTAAGAGGTATAGTTTGTCATAGTTATGTATATGTTCACAAAGTGAGGCCTAGAGATTGGCTAAAAGCTTGAGGAAAAAGGAGAGAAGAGTCGCATACGCAAACATACATGGCCAGAGTCGTGCAGGCTGCATGACAGAAGGTAGCAATAGTTACAAGATTGAAAGAATTCTGATCCCAAGTCGTGGTGTGAGAAAGAAGCCTAAAGGGGGGAATGCCCTGGCCTTTGCATTTATTCACAGAACAGTTGCTTGGATGGCAAGGACAATATTAAATTATTTGTAAGAGCTATAGGTTATGATACTGATAAGCGCATCAGTTATCATTCGAGGATGAATGTTCCAAAGAGAGGAATGACGTTACACTCCATGTTTTCGTACGTGAGAGTACGTCGTAAGTCAATTGATGTAAGCTAAAAAATGAGAATATTTTTTGAAGCATATAGAGCACGTTAATCGTGTTACCTTGGAGGTTACAAATATTTAAGATCATGGATAACAAATACCAAGAGGGTCGGAAGGCTTAGAGGCTAAACAACTAGAACAAAATAAGTTTCGTCAAAAGTCGATGAGTTCAGAATGTTGTAACATGAGATTTGGGGTGAGACTAGGGTTCTTAAGATGATACGGAGGTTATGTTATGCGTTTATTTTGTCATATGATTGTCGTGTGTTATGTTATGAAGTAAATCAGCTTGAGGAACAAAAGTTGGCAAAGGTCATCACAAGTTACATTCATAAACGTGTTGACATTAGGTCAAATGTAGCTGAGTTTTTCTCCCAATGTACTTTGCATTGTGGGGTGATCAACCTATCAAATCGAAGATCTACGAGTCTAGTTTCTAACAGATTAAACCGTTGGTCGATACAAGAAAGGGGTAGAGAGATATTTTCGTTCTCGAGAGACTTCACAAGCAGCTCCCAATGGGAACCACGTAGGCGGTGGACCACCCTTGAATATTTTAAAGGGTTGGAACGGCTCATTTTCGGTCATTTTCAACCAAGGACAATTCCCAAACTCTCTCAAAACCTCTCTAACAGTCCTCCATAGTTCCAAGTCGAATCCAAGGTGGTTTGTTTCGAGTTTGTTCTAATTATTTAAGGTTTATATAAAAACCTATTGCTTGAGTTTAAGCTTATCTATGTGTTGGTTAAGTTATTTTGATGAAGAATTACAAGATAGAGCTTGAAGTTGTACAAGAAGTTGTTGTCTCTTATTGGACTATTTTGGAGTTGTGTATATGACTTCATATGGCTGGAAATGATGGAAAATAAGTTTATTATGATATTGTTAGTATGACTGTGTTGGTTTACATGTTAATTTGGTTGAATAGATTGGTAACTAGAAAAGAAATTCCTATAAAGCACTTGGAAGTTGTCCATAGTGATATTATCTTGTGTTAGGCTATTTCAGGTATCTTTGAAATTGAGGACAAGGTTGGAAATAATTTAAAAGGTATTGGTTATTATACTGTATATATTACTAAGTTCAAGAATAACTGATAATGGGGTTGAAGGGTGCTAAAGGAATTCAATCCGAGCTTGTCGCTCGTCGTGATATGTTAATGACTTATTAATGCAATATTTTGTACCCTACTGTTGGTACTGTTCTTATTGTATTGCTCTGGTTGTTGTTGTTGGTATATGGTATTGGAGGAGGTCCTTGTTACAGGGGAGATGCTGCCCAAATTTACATAAACGAGCTACTAGTTTATGTTGCAGACTTAGCCTTTACTCAGCACTGATTTTGAATCTCCTTATGCTATGATAGATTGAGCTGAGTTATTTGAAGAATTTCTTGGAAGGTATTAAGGAATCAACATAGTTAAGGTATGTTAAGGCTATCCCTTCTTTCCTTTTGGCATGATCCATATGATACAACGAAACGAGCAAACACGTAATTTCACAAATGACTCTATTCATAGAAGTACTAGGGTTGCCTACGTTCTTGATTCCCCATATGTCCAATCATTATATCATCTTTTCATGGGTCTCAGCAATACGTAAGTTGATAAAGTTTATTCCGTAATAGAAACCGAAGGCATAATGATCTGATGACATTCTGAGAGATCTTATTGACTCACTTCATTATGCATTGCATTCATTTATACATGCACATTGACCCATGACCAAATGCAATTATATACGCATATATTATATGTAAATGGGTTATGGGGAAAGGTTACGGCGTTATATACGCACCACCACCTAATCAGCTGGTATACATTTATGATTTCGCCCACAGAGGCCGAGATGATATGATGGGATGCCTTCAGAGGCTAGATGACGTTATGTACGCATATACCTATGCATGATATGACATTTATATACATATACATGACGTAATAAATGTTTCATGATTTACAAAGCTATTCAGACCTACAGGTTGAGTTCTTTACCCCATGTTTCTTTCATGTCTTTTATATACTATTTTTCATGCCTTACATACACGGTACTTTATTTATGCTGATATCCCTTTTCTCTGGGGTATTTCATGCCCGCAGGTCCCGATAGACAGATTGACAGTCCTCATAGTAGGTTATCAGCTCAACAAAAGGTGTTGATGCACTCCACTTTCTCCGGAGTTGCCTATTTGGACATGTATTGATTGGTATGGCGGGGCCCTGTCCTGACCTTTATGATGTCTATGTACTCTTAGAGGCTTGTAGACAGATGCCATGTGTATGGATACTTGAATGGCCTTGGCGGCTAATGTGTTGTGTGCAGAAAGGATCATATCGACCTTATAGGCCTGTATGTCACGTGTATAAGCTTATATATCATGTTGGGTCAACTTATGTCTAGTATTGCCTTATGTTTTATTCTGGTTATCTCATCACGGCCCTTCTGGCCCATTTACCCATGATGGTGTGATGAGACTGATAAACTACGTTGGTAATCAGTAGAGTAACGCGCCAGGTGCCCATCGTGGCTCTCCCATTTGGTCGTGACACTGTTACGCTTATCACACGTGATACCGAAATTTCTTGCTACTGCACTCTCTCTAACATATCACTTCATAAGATAGTGTGATGTATAAATATTTCAAACTAAATTAGGCATGGGATCTCGACGAGCCTATCATAATCACCGAAATTAGGAACATAAATTTCTCAACAAACATGATAGACTAACCACGAAGTCTACAGTGGTGTATTTTTACTTTCTTTCAAAGTTAACCATTATTACGGTAATTTTTGGAGTCTCTAACGCTCGTACTTAATATACGAACAGTTCAAACACTAAAGAATAACGATTTTGATATCTCGTATCAACCCTTGTCATCATTAGCTCTCATTCTCCGGCCCAAGCCATATTTGTGGATTCCCGAAGTTTTCGAAATTTTATAAACATTGCATCTCTTGTAGTACAAATCTTCTAAAGTCAATCCCAATGATTGTATACACATTTAACTCTTTAGCTATAGTGCTTCATTTGTTCACTATCAAGTAGGTCCCGCCTCTAAAAGCTAATGACTAACCCCCCCCCCCC